>JAXQQM020071350.1:0-81802 GCA_034641835.2 Pinus albicaulis | reverse complement strand
TGTGTAATGTTCCTTTTCGAGAGAAATTTACGCAATATGCTCCTCAAGGACGTTGTATAAGTGAGGCAGTGTAAAAATAAGCTGAAAGGGGTCTTGGATCCCATTTTTAATACATTAAACACTTCTCTTCCAAAATTTGAGCCTAGAGGGGCTATTCAGATCTCCCCAAACTAGGTCCCTTAGGAAACTGCTCAAATAGAGAGCCTACAGCAATATATGAACACAATCATGAAACTCTGCAAATATGAATGAAACATAAGATGAAATATAATACATCCATCATGTTTATTAATATATCAGCTACAATATACAGAAATATCTTGAGGGAAAAGCCACTCAAGCTACCGGAATCAATCTCCAAAGATCAAACTATGAAATACATGAGTTGCTGCAACTGCACAAAATGCCGGAGAGCAGTGACAGCACTGCCTATATTAGATTAGCTACTGCTGTAGATGCATATACATGAGATATGGCTGAACTATGCAAATAAATTCCCGAGAATAGAATAATGGGCTCCAATTCAAGATTTCTAGCCAATCTAGGAGAGATTGCTAGAAATGCCGGAAAATGTACAATGTGACAAATGACTTGTCAATGCAACTGAATCAAAATGAGAATGAGGCTATGGCAGATCTGAAATACTCATTCCCTCCTTCGATAATTTTCTCAAGCAAAGGGTTGATCCCTTTTACTGAAAGAACACTCCTCCTATAAGCTCCAATGGCCCTCCCCGTATTTGTGTTCTTGAAAATTGTCATCCCGACATTATGCTATGTGTATGAGCTCATTATCACTCATACTTCCTCCTTTGCAGGTCTAACATATCAGTTCTTCATGTCAACCCTTGAAAATAAGAGAAAATTTCTTAAAAATCTCCTTAACTCTGGTATCACACTTTCTCTTTATCTTGCCTGCGGTCCCACACCTAATGTTCATGACTCCTGCGTACCTGAATGCACTTTCTCTGTGTTATGGGTGAAGAACCCTGTAAAATATTTAAAAGGCGCAAGTAAACTCAAAAATTTCAATTTCACTAAATTCTAGAAGCCTCTAGAAAGAATCTTGCGGTGGCAGAACCGCTCTTTTGAGGTTCATGTATCCCTTACCTTAAGGAGCTAACCCCTTGATGTGAGGATCTTATCCCTTTGAAGGAGGATTCTATCCCTTCATAGTTGGAACTGAAACCTCCTCTTTTCCACTATAAAAAGAGGCATTGGGTAGCCTCAAGGGGAGTTCAAGCTTTATAATTATTTGAGGTTAAGTGTTGTTGGGATTCAGACTCATTTAACTGAGATTTTTGTGAGGAGAGATCACATACTTCTATCTGTCTCAGTTGGAAGAGTGCAAGGCTTGTCAGAGTAGAGGAGATTCCTACTTCGGACCCCAGGAAGGCCTGTTCAACATCAAGGCTAAGGTTGTAAGGTTTTCCTTCTTTCAAAGTTAATACAAATGAATTCATTTTTCTCAATAAGCTGTTAATTAACTGTTTATTTCATGGATTCCTTGATCACCATGATAAGCATGATTTATGATGTTTACTATATAGGTGCTATTTAATGTTTGCTTGTTTGTGACTGCAGGTTTACGAAGATAACTCCTTCAAGTGCACGAGGGACAATAACTACTTCAAACAAGCATTGGACCTACGGTAAGTCTTTGACACCTCTATAGTGCTTTTTGTAAATCATATATGCTTAGAGAAAGATAGGTTTATTTGACTGTTTGTTGCTAGATTACCTTTTGGTACTAGGGAGATCGATCTTGTCCACAAGATTGATTAATCCACCCAACAAGCGCCTACATAAATAATGCATTTTCTACCCTAGGCTTGTGTTGTGAGAGATGGTGAATGATTGGCCTGGTGCCAAAGATCTGAAATGATGCCCAGGAGTCTCCTCTACTGCTCCTCCAAAGAATATACAAGATCCCCACTGAAGAACAAGCCAAAGAATGACTCAATGAATTCCTCTATTGCTGCACCCAGAAACACAATGTTTTCTGCTCAACAGGAAAACGCTGTACTGAAGGAGGTAGCTTTGGCCAAATGCCGAAATGAGGAAATGGAGCTCAAACCCTCTCCTACCTTGAGGATGAGGTAGGGATTCCCGACCAGGAACACCCTTGGGTTCAAGAACACTACAACCCTGCTAAATAACCCGGGTATGCAAGTCTTTGCAAACCCAACGAAAATGATAAACAATGTCATCCCAAATGGGGTTGCCATCTCTCCTCCTTATAAAGAAAATGAACTCCTATTAGCATGCTGGGTCCCATTCACACTTGCCAAGGTGCTCCGACAAGTAGACACTCCACTAAGCACCTTTCATCCAAGAAAGGTTCAATGTCTGAACGAGTTTTAGTTGACTTGGTCAAAATGACTAGATCAGGCATGATCCAATCCTTTTCACACCATGTGGTGCTTAAATCAGCTTCTTTATTATTCCTCATTTCACACAAGGAGTTTTATTTCTCCATATAAAGGGGTTAAGGTGTCTCCTTACCCATTTTATTCAACAAAATGAAAATATCCAAACTATAATGTTCCTTTTAGCTTGAGGCTAAAATTTGGGAACATTATATTCCTCCCCTCCCACATGTTGCTTGTCCTCAAGCAACTGCAAGGTAGAGAAAAATTCCTCCTCCTCTTCTTGTGGCCTCCTCATTAATAGACCCCACCATAGCTCATCAAGGTAGGCAATAAATCTGTCCTCCATGTATCCCTCCAAGTGTGTAAAACCAAAGTATACATCATGAGATAATAGAAGGTGCAAGTGGAAATCTCCTTGTGGTTCAATGGCCTCCTCAAGGTAGGAGTGATGAAAAAACATGGGAAGTCTTATTCCCAATGAGTGATTCCTTCACCCATGCAATCATCCAAATGAAATGAGCCAACCTAAGTAGCTCAACAAAGCAGTCCTCAACCCCAGATCTATGCAATATGTTGGGGCTGAATGGAGAGTTTAGATTTTCCCATCCAAGTAGTTTCTCCCTCCATTTATGATAAGTATGAGGGGGTTGCCAATATTGGGCTGAAATGTCATGGCCTCCCCACAAAATGAATCAACCATGAAGTGCCTCCTCCAACAATGCATTTTCTCCCAATAGCTCCTCCTATATGAAGAGAAAAGTAGTGACATGGCAATCATGGTGTGCCCATTGTTTCTCATGAAACATACAACATGTGAAAAGGGGAGAATCATACTCCCAATGGGAATCTTCAACTCCAAGCCCACTCTCCAAACAAAGCCTCCCATGAGTATACAAACATTGGTAACATATGGAAGCAAAATACAATGAAAACAAGCTGCCTCATGGCAACGAGAGAGTGAATCATAGTTCCACATGAGGAACCAACGCAGTGCATTCTATGCCTGCCTAAAAACAAGAGATAACAAGTGCTTTACTAGCCACTTGTTTGCTGCCACAAACATATCATAAGGTGAAAACATGAAGGTACCAATCGGTGCCAATGGTGCACACCAAGAAGTATGTGGCTTGCCCCACAAACCATCATGAAAATAGCCATTCCCATTGCTTCAATGGGCCACAAGCATATAATAATAAGGAGCATAAGGAGATGTGATCATCCTTAGCTCATCAAGCTTCTCATAGAAAGTAAAGAAAGGTAAATCAAAATGAGAGCATATACCTTCTCTACTATGTACTCCAGTCCTTGAGCTGAAATGGCTCATCTGAATGCTCTCCCTCACCTCTAATGAGTAGGGAAATGGTTGTGACAACCCCTCTAAAATCATCCGGTCTATGCATCTATCCATATGATGATATAAATCATGTTGAATGCCCTCCCAAATGAACTCCTCTAGCAAAGAAAAATATGCATCAAAGTGCATAGCTAGAAAGTCCTCATGTGTTGTATGTAATAGTTTCTTCTTGAGACTAGAAGCCCTAGTCAAGAAGACTCTGTCATAATAATAGATGACCATATCATCAACCATGTACCTGTCATCTCCATCTGGGTCATCCAAAATCATGCATGCACCTAGATCCTGGGAGTACTCTACCAAGAGTTGAGACCTCCAACTTGGATCTATCCTCCTCAGAGACAGCGCTGGTGATCTGCAATGTGGTGCTCCCCTCATGCTACTGCCTGCTACTTTGACATCCTCCATGCCAAAGTTATCCTCCAAAATGCTGCCATGCCCATCATGCAGTTGCTCATGCTCGAATAGTGATGGTGTCCTTTGGAAGTTGGCTTCCCATGAGAAGCTGTCATCCAAAAGGAATCTCCCAAGCTGGGTCAAAGTAAGCATGAGTGGCCTCCATCCACTCCTATGTATGAAAGAGTCCTCCCTCAAAGGAAGTATCCTCTTCCCCATCAAATCTATGGAGCAGTCATCCTGCATCATGAAGATGCCATCCTCCATCCCTGCAGCAAACTCTGTCAGCGTAGTATAACTGATGAGAGTGGGTGATACTAAAAATGAGAGAGTGTCTCCCTCCTCCTTGGGTTTACCCCAAACTCTCTGTGTTGTGCTGGACTCCTCCAATGTCTTCACCTCTTCGGAATCCAAGAGTGGTGAACCAAATGACAAGATGCCCCTCATCAACTCTATATCAGGTGGCCTTCCAGGTGGAATGCCTCCATATAGTTAGACATCAAGTTCAAAAGTGGACTATATGTATAAGTGGATTGATTTGTCCCTCTCTTCACTACACTGTACAGTCTCCTCCTCTTGTGCAAAGACTTTCCAGAATAGATAAGGGTGTATCAACCCTTGATGCTGATCCTTCTCTTCCTCCTACATCTCACAATCCTCTAATGCTACTATATGTTGCTCAGGATTTATGACTGGGTCCCCACATGTGGTACCTCTTGGAATCCCTTACATAGAAACAAGGACTCCTCCCATGGAAGCAATGGCTCCCTTCTCCTCTCCATGTGGTGATGGATCTTCCTCCAATGATACAGCGTTGTGGGTTCTCCTATGCACATTCTCTTCACCAATATGTGAGTATGTCTCCCCTTCAATGAGAGGCCATGGATTTTGGTCTTCCTTTGAAAGAGGGATCTCCATGTTATCACAAATGGAAGATTTCCCTTCATACAATGGGGTTATTTCCTCTAACAAGTCATCATTCCATTTTTCTTCCCCTCTAGAAATGTGGAGTGGAGTTTGTTTCATATTTCCTTCCAATGCATGCAAAGTGTTTGAAGTTATGATACATGATGATTCACATTGAATTCCATCAAATTTCTTCACCAAACCCTTAGTGAATCCATCATATGTTTTTATATTTTCATGACAATGTGAAACAAAATTTTCAAACCAACAATCATGATCCATACCTTTGAGTTGCAGCGCTGCTCCTCCAATGGCCTCATCTCCTTCCTCCATCCTCCTGGCAGTGCAAGTGGGAAATGGACTTCGCTATGGATCTTCATGTGTGGCTGAATGATCACACCCAACATGGTCACAACTAGGGCTTGCTTCGTCCACAAACCCTCTCAGAAAATCTTTCCAGTTTTCCCTTTCTTTCTCCTCAAGGTCTTCAATGATACCCTCCATGGTCTGGAAAAGAAGAAGGGAGACCTCCTCTTCCGTCATTCCTATTTTCTTGTTTTCTCTGCACATGTCCTCTTCTAATTGAAGGTATTCTCCTTCTAATGGCATATTATCTTGGGCTGCACAGGCTGAGCCAAGATTGATGCTCTGATACCACTGTAATGTTCCTTTTTCGGGAATTTCTGAAATATGGTCCTCAAGGACGCTGTATAAGTGAGGCAATGTAAAAATAAGCTGAAAGGGGTCTTGGATCCCTTTTTTAATACATTAAAAACTTCTCATCCAGAATTTGAGCCCAAAGAAATGAGCCTAGAGGGGTTATTCAGATCTCCCCAAACTAGGTCCCTTAGGAAACTGCTCAAATAGAGAGCCTACAACAATATATGAACACAATCATGAAAATCTGCAAATATGAATGCAACATAAGATGAAATATAATAAAGCCATCATTTTTATTAATATATCAGCTACAATATACATAAATATCTTGAGGGACAAGCCACTCAAGCAACCAGAATCAATCTCCAATGATCAAACTATGAAATACATGAGTTGTTGCAACTGCACAAAATGTCGGAGAGCAGTGACAGCGCTACCTATATTGGAGTAGCTACTACTGTAGATTCATATGCATGAAATATGGCTGAAATATGCAAATAAATTCCCGAGAATAGAAGATTGGGCTCCAATTCAATATTTCTAGCCAATCTAGGAGAGATTGCTAGAAATGCCGGAAAATGTACAATGTGACAAATGACTTGTCACTGCAACTGAATCAAAATGAGAATGAGGCTATGGAAGATCTTAAATACTCATGCCCTCCTCTGATAATGTTCTCAAGCAAAGCGTTGATCCATTTTACTGAAATAACACTCCTCCTATAAGCTCCAATGGCCCTCCCAGCAACTGCCTACATAAATAACATAGTTTCTGCCCTAGACTGCACTGTGAGAGATGGTGAATGATTGGCCTGGTGCCAAAGATCTAAAATGATGCCCGGGAGTCTCCTCTTCTCCTCCTCCAAATAATATACAAGATCTCCACTGAAGAACAAGCCAAAGGGTGACTCTGTGAGTTCCTCTATTGCTGCACCCAGAAACTCAATGTTTTCTGCCCAATAGAATAACGTTGTAGCTGAAGAGGTAAGCTTGGCCAAATGCCGAAATGAGGAAATATAGCTCAAACCCTCTCCTTCCTTCAAGATGAGGTATGGATTCCCGAACAGGAACACCCTTGGGTTCAAGAACACTACAACCCTGCTAAACAGCCCGAGGATGCAAGTCTTTGCAGACCCTATGAAAATAATAAGCTAATGCATAATGAAAATGGGCTGCCTTATCCTCCTTATAAAGCAAATGAACTCTTCTCACCATGGGTCCCATTCACACTTGCCTCTAGCTCATGCAAGTGGAGCCTCCACTAAAACTGCGTTGTCCAAGAAGGTTCAATGTATCTAGATAGTTTTAGTTGACTTGGTCAAAATGACTAGATCAAGCATAATCCAATCCTGTTCGCACCATGTGGTGCTCAATTCACTACTTTATTATACCTTCTTTCACACAAGGAGTGTTATTTCTCCATCTAAAGGGGTTAAGGTGTCTCCTTACCCATTTTATTCAACAAAATGAAAATATGCAACTATAATGTTCATTTTTAGCTTGAGGCAAAAAATTGGGAACATTACCATATCTGTTATTTTTCAATTAATTAAATTGTTGTCTTATCTCGGCTAACTCTTTGTCATATTCTTCATCGATCAATGCTTCCATATGCCATTTGCCTTGGGATCCTCTTTCTCCTTTATTTTGTTGTGGTCTCTCTTAGAACCTATGCTATCTCATACGTGACTATCGATGGCCAAATCTTTCTCCATTTCTATCTTGAGTTCTTCACTCATTCATCTCTGAAGTTGTACTCCGTGTCTCTTGCAATAACAAGTCCTCCTTGGCTGCAACTTACCTCACCAATCCTTTTCTACGGTTTGGTCTTGTAGCTCTTGGTTCTGCTCTATCTTTTGGAACCTTTTGAGCATTCCTCTCTTTGCTCCTTCTGGGCTTCTTCTCCTTGTCACCTTTTAAGAACACAATTTTACTTTTTATCAACTATCTATTGGAATTATTCGGGGTTATTTTGTTCCACTTTACTCGACTCTTACCAGGTTTTCCTTTATCTTTGCTCTTAAAAATTTGCTGATCTTCTTTGTCTTGAATTTTCTTCAAACATACTGCTGCCTGAATGCCTTAAACATAATCTTCAAACCGGAAGTTAAAATAACACCATCAACTCACCCCTTTAATATCTAATAGATCTTGTTTCACCTCTCATCTGCAATGTATCTCTATATGTAATCTATTGAATTCAAAATATGATCTCTTTTTATTTTCTCCATCACATGCATTCATTCTAATTCCAATTTAATTAAAACAAACTTGAATCTTCAAAAGAGGCACATTTCTGCTCGTGCAAAATGATGCTTCATAGCATTAAACCCACATTCTCCATGTAAAAATTCATGTCATATTCATTCCCGAGAAATTTCCATCTCATACTTCGAGGAGATTTATTCGTTCATTAAGGTTTCATACCCTTTTAAACAATGCCAAGTTAATCTTGTAAAGCGAGAAGTTCTTTGATTATTTCATGTCTAAATCCCAACTTTTATGACTTTAAACACTCTTAACGGAAGCTATTTCATTTTGATAATTATGGCTACCAACCATAAAAATGCCCAACTTGACATTTCATATTTAGAGCTTTGACTTTGGTTCAAAACCCAACCAATAGAATTTATAGGAAGAAGCATTATTCTTTCTTAAATTCAAGGTTTAAAACTTTATTAAACCTTTTCCATTGGAGACCTCTCATAATCTTCAATTTAATTACCCCAATTATTTTGTTCTTTTACAAACCTTATCGAATACTTAATTAACCTTTATTACCCTCGCATATCCATAATATGCATAAAGGCTTAAACTTTGGTTAATTCCTTTTTCAGCTTTAATTCTATTATAATATTATTATAATAGAATTGTCATCCTCTTCATGAACTTACCATTTTCGCCTATCAACGGTACATATATATGGCTCACTATATATGGCCCACACTTTGCAAAGAAATGTATGCATTTACAATAATAGTTAGATAAACATTAATATATTTGGACCCAAACATATCCCAGGCTTACCTATTCATAGTCCATCATTATCAAATCGACGTGACACTTCATCGCACTCCAACCCAGCAGTCCAACATTCCATCGCATAACAAACCTACACGCCCTTTGGTTTTCCAAACTCACGAAATAAGTGGTATTAAGGCACCGTGTCACTTTCTAGCGTACTTAGCGTTTTCTCAGAAATTACCACTTACCACTCAAGGCTGGCCGAAAACCATTGGTTGGTTTTCAAACCGCCTTCACTTTCTTTAGTTTGCTTAGGTTCCATACCATCCGATTCATGGTTCCACTTTACTCTTGTGCACTCTCCATAGACAATCGGATCTTCTTCCGCATTTCCTTCTTCTCATCGGACTATAAATACGGTGAATCCTAGATTTTTATTCGTCCTTGGCATATATTTGATAATGCTTTTCCTATCTCCATAACGACTTTATCCACTATGATTTCAGGTATACCATTAATAACTTCTCTGTAGTATCCGCATAAGCTTTAGAGCTTGGTTACATGGCCCATAGCAGGCTTTTCCAAGAACAAATTGTGTCGGTATCATCATCACCTTCTTCTTGGCGTACTGTAATATGGGAATAACATAAAATTGAAGGACCAATTTCTTTCATCCATCCAAATTACGTGATGATATATCATAATCTATCAAGATTCAATTACAAGCGAATTTTAATTTTATTAAAATGCACAATCTCATAATGATAAGTTCTTCCCGGGTTGATTCAAATTATACGCACACATATTTATTATGCAAAATCCTCATTCACATGATATATAATTGAATCATTCATGCACATAATCACACACATTAGGATCGAATTTTCTCGTATATATACAACCAAACAATTATAATGTTCCTCTTCTTTAGCTTGATATTCCAATCGGTGGCCCTTCATGTAAATTTGCCGTGAGCTTACAACAAACCTGTTGTCTAAACCTACTCGATCCTCTCCTTCCTACTACCTCTACCCTCCTCTTTTTCCTTGAGGCTTTACAATTTATACAAATGATTATGAACCAATTTGGGTTCAAATCCTCCATTATCTCAACAAAATCCTCCAAATCCCTCGAAAGTCTAAAAATCTATCCTTTATCCCTAAGGATCTTCTTTAATCCTATAAAATCATGAAATCAATTCGATAAGATTTACAATTAATTTTCAAATCTCTCATTCCCTATGGAATCTCAACTATCCTACTTCCCTCATGTTCTCCAATCATTGAACATTTACAAATTCACTCTTAATAATTAATACCTCTCATTAAAATCCCACTCAAAAAAATTAATAATTACATATAAGAAACAGTATTCTTTTAAAAATACAAGACCCTTATGTCTATTAAAATACGAAAGGATTTTACGAGCCTAATGTCTGCATCATGATGGCACATTCTTCTTTAATCATGGATTTCCCGAGATCATCCCACGCTTGGGAAAGGAGGTGAGGATTTTCCTTCCACTCTAGCATTGGCCAATCGGTCCATGTTGGTTCACTGCGTGGGAGTGGCAGGAAGGAGACCCCCTTGGCATAGTTTGATATAGTTCCTATTCGATGAAGAACCTTTTTGAGCACAAGTTTGTCCAAAACTGCGTAGTGCTTCGACCTTGTTGGATTTTCGACAAACTTAGGTAGAAAACCACATAAATCTTATTAGTGTATCACTTTGTTTATATGCATTGTAAATTTGAAATAAATTTCCTAATTCTAGTAAGGTCTTTCTTTACGAGTTCAAAAAAAAGGTTGCCTCAATTATGCTCAAAATTTACCACTAACATGGAACAAGTAAAGTTATCACTTAGGTTATATTAGACACCTTTTGCTTAAATAGAGTAAGGCTCTTAATTGTAATTACTATTCCTTATTTCCCACTTCAACGACCAAGGCTCCTTCTTCCGCTAAGTGCATTGCCTCCATCTTTAGTCTGCATTGAACCTTGTGATGTCGCAAGTTCGGCGTCTTCTTTCTTCTCTTATAATCAATTCAATGGAGAAAAGCCAATTAGTTAGCCAAAAATTAATTTGACAACTTGGTATTAATCTGTGATGTTTCTTGTTGTACTATTAGAACCATTATCAAGATTAAAATTCTAATTAAAGAATGCAATATAAGAAATTGTAAAATGTAAAGCAAACGTGTACGGTGATATAATACACATCTCTATCCACATAAATCTTTATATCTACTTTAAAATTATATCTATACCACACAATTTTTTATATTTACTTAATTTTTGAAATTTAAATTATAAATATATATATAAAAATAGATACATATTTAAGTCATCCTAAGTGGGTTGGGATGGTTTAATTATAATTTTCTTAAGCCAAGTTGAAGTGTCATTGTGAAATGATGTTCCAATGGAAACCACCTTTACAGCGATTATCTTGAGTAAGTAATTTTTCTTTAATTCTTGCAATTATAATTATATATATATATATATATATATATATATATATATATATATATATATATATATATATATATATATATATATATATATATATATTTATTTATTTATTTATTTTTAAAATTAATTAAATTTTAAATCCAATAAATATTGTGTGAAATTATAATTTAAATTATGAAATTTACTAAAAATTATATTGTTGAATTGATTTTTATGAATTAAGAGGGAAGAATGATATCAACAAATACACATATATATAAATTTATTTTTGTTTTATTTTTCAAAAAGTTGTTTTTTATTTTTATTTCTTTTTATTGTTTTGTTGTTGAAAAAATAATAAACATGTTTTATTCCAAACACTAATAAAAACAAGGGCTATATCGTAGCTAGTACTTGTAACTTAGTTTAAATATAGGTAATTGGAGTATGAATTGTTCACATGATGTGAAAGCCTTCATAAAAAAAATAGAAATGAAAGTGAAAAAGTTGTGCTAAAATGTTGTTTATGTGTGAGCCCCCTACTATTGGTTGTAATGAAGTTTTATAACTTTATTTCTTTTGTACTTCATTTGGATCAAATTGATATGGAGAAAATTAGTTTTAAGTTAATAGAATGTATATTTCAAAAACTTGTTTTGCTGGCACTTCGATTGTCATGGACAAAGTAAACTTTTAATGTTAATTCTAAATGAGACTTCTTTCTTTTGCATAGAAAAATGGGTTAGGATGATCTATAATTTGTGATTTAGTATTAATTTTTTTTAAATTAAATTGTGAGGAACAAGTTAATTAATATTTATTAATAATTTATAATAACAATTGTTTTACTATTAATTTAACCGTACTAAATTATGACTAGCATGGTTATATAAATTAAATCACTAGTAAATATATATGGATATCAAAATACTTAGTTTTAATCACAATACTTACTTCCTAAAACATTTAGTGTCATGAAAATAAAGAAGCATTAAAAAAAATTTAATTAATAAAATTAATAAAATATATCAATAGCCCTTTTCAAATATTTTAAAGGAAATACTATACTTTTGTCTATGATTTGTGATTTAGTATTAAAATGGATGAATTTGACACAATCACTTTGAATAAAGAGGAATAAAGTTGCAATAGATTAACTTGACTTTAACAAAATTCACAATGACTTGAAACAAAATATATAGAAATTCAAAGTGGGATCTCCAACTACTTGAAACAAAATATATGGAACTTCAAAGTAGGATACTTCTAAAGTGGGATCTCCAACTACAAGAAACAAAATATATGGAACTTCAAAGTGGGATCTCCAACTACTTGAAAGCAGAATTTATGGAACTTCAAAGTGTAATGCAGGGGAAGTTCAAATCTAACTGCCAAAACAATCATAAAGACACGAAAGGATAAAAAAAAAACTTCCTTAGAATTCAAAAGAAGATCAATTTCATGAATTTAATTTCTGATATAAGATCAAATTAAAATTCTTGTTGCTTGGAGGTAGAAATTATAAAAACTATGAGTAAATAAAAGAAATCCAACAAAGTTACTAAAAAATGTTCACTAGATCCTAAAAATTAGTAACCATACATCAATACAAATTTCTTAATAAAATTAGAAAAAAATGCTCTGAGAATTCTAAAAACTAATAAATAATTATCATAATAGTTATTAATTATAAAATCCATATGTAAACAAGAAAAAAATTAAGATTAATTTAATTGAAATTGAAAATAGAGAAAAAAAAATTAAAAAGAAAAAAAAAAAAAAAAAAATATAAGTCAAATTAAAAAATAATAAACTTAATATATATATATATATATATATATATATATATATATATTTTTTTTTTTTTTTTTTTAAGTTATTTTTCCTCTTTTAAAATTTCTCATCTTAAAAAACAAAAACCATAGAAAAACATTAAAAAAGAGTGTAATATGGCTAAAAAAGAATTATTGGATTTTATTTTTATTTTATTTTTCTTCTTTAAAATTTCTCATCTTAAATTGAAAAGATGGAGAAAATAATTCATGAAAATGGAAATAATATAGAAAGGAAAAATTAGCTAATAATAGAAATGGAAGTTACTAAAAAATCCATAATAAGACCTCAACTACTCACCTTACAAATAAATATATTTAAATAATAATAAAAACTAAAAAAAATGAATTCCCAACATTAAACTATGGAATAAGTGGCATAATTTTTTTATAAAGACAAACTAACAAGCGATCAAAGGTAAAGCGAATGTGTAATACCATTCTTGGAACAAGTCTAATAATGCTAAATAAATGAACATATGACTTTTTGAAAATAATTTAAAATGAACAAATGAATTTTTGAAAATAATTTAAAATGAACAAATGACTTTTTGAAAATAATTTAAAACTATAATATTTTTTCCTCCTTATATTTTTTCTTTTTGGTAACCCAAAGAGAAATTGATAATAGGGTTAGTCTTGTACTCACAAGATACGGGGTTGATTTTGGCCACTACCACTATAGCTATGGATGCCTATGGCATGTCCTCCTCTCCGCAATCCGAGGTCATGAGCGAAGAATTGAACCTTGGATCTCTTAATTTACACGATTTCACATCACTTTGATCACAGGAATTAAACTACCATTAGAACTAATTTTTTCCTCTATAATTTTTTTTAAATTAAAATTTATTTTTAACTTAAAATAATATATAAATATACACAATTTGATTCATCGCTCCATTCTAATATAAAACGAGACCAAAACTAATAAAATAAATATACATAATTTACCTTGTCCAATTGAAATTAGAATTATTGTTATGATATTTTTATTACTATATTTTAGTGAAAGTAATAAAATGAATATACATAATTTTTAAGTATATGTTTATTATTTAATTATAATAATTAGTTATGTATTTTTTATAAAAAATAATAAATGATTTAATAAAAGTTTGATTCATTTAGAGATGCTTAGTATGTCTAACTTGTGACTTATATTTTACGTGAATATTGGTGATTTGAAATGCTACGAGTATTGTTGTAACTCTAGAACGACATACGGCGAGAAGGGTCAATGCCTAGAACATGCATGCAGGTAAAAAAATATGTTTGTTGTCCCATTATGATTACTCATAAAAATATTATATGTATTGCAAATAAAATTTCTTGGATAAAAGATATCTTTCTAAGTCTCTTTTATTTGTCTTGTGAAAATGATTTTAAAGTCACTTAGTGACGTGATAAGAATGAAATGATGGAAGATTCAAAATAGAAGGTTGCGGTTACGAGAATATTTTATTATAAATCTTAGAAAAATGCATGAAAGACTTAGAAAATTAATATATGGAAATATGGAGTGCGAGTTTAAGGTTATTTAATTAAAGGTTAGTCTTGTGAGCTCTCTCAAGCAAAGTAAATCTGTGTGCGAAAAATAACCAACAACTTCTTTACATATTTCGAGAGAAGAAAAACAATTAATGACTTACGGTAATGAAAACACATATCATATTCAAGGAACAATTATAATCACCGAGAAAAAATTATTATATCTCGAGAAGAAGGTAGACACATTACACATGAGTTTCTCTGAGAAGTCAAAAATTCGGAACCCCCAAAAATGGTTACTCAATATCTTTTTGTAGAAACATTGCAATGACAATTATAAAAATTATTGGCCCCATCATGAACTTCTTGAACTACTTTCTAAAACTACTCTAAACTTTTCTTGGTCCTTGCAAGGACTCGAAACTAAACTTAAAAACTTAAAATACTTTGGTTTGAAATTACAAAATACAATATTTTTCCAAAATGTCTTTTCTAGAAGATGTGGTCGATTTTCATTTGATCACTTGGTATCCTTGTGCGGGATCATTTGAAGAAGCTCTAGGTTCCATTGTTTTGGTTGGTGACAACAATACTCGACATTTTTCCACAAATGAGAAATTAAAGCTTGGAAGTGATCGATGTGATAAAACCATTCTAAAATTTTTATTAAAATAGATTGGCTTTAGAAGAAAATTTTCCCCGGGTGGCACATAATGTGGAAAAGACGGTTTCGCATAATATTATGGGGCCTAAAATTGGCCACAAGGGTTTCTTCGAGAAAATGAGGTGTATTGGTCGGTTCTGGAAAATCCAAGGCTTGTTGAATCTCTGATGAAAAAACCTAAAAGATGTTTCTCCCAATGAATTCATTGTATTTTTGAAAATTAGAGGGATGAATCAACCCAAAGTAACAAATTCAAGAAAAGAGATTATTGTTTCAGGGAACAAATGCGGCTAAGAGACTATATTTAATGACCCTAGAAAACCTCTTGACTCCAATTGACCGGTTAAGACATTCGACATAATTACATAAGATTTAGTGTGCATACGGTTCAAAAGCATCTCTCTTTGTGTCCATAAGTGGGATATGGGCTGCAAAATCCTCCATGGAAGTTTTTCTTGGACATTTTAGACAATGGAACATAGTATTGTAGTGGAATAAGTACTGTGAACTATTTATTGATGTCGAGATTTGAGGTTCATGAAGTTAAAAATGGTGGGCATTGTTACACTACGGAGAAATCCAGCAAAGAAAAATAACTTTGAGCGAGAAAACAATGTTTTAATAGAAAAAAAAGGGAGAAAAACGAAATTAATGAGTGCTAAAAAAAGTATGACATATTGACGTAATGGTGGCTTGAGGAGGGATGACGTGGAGTGATGGACGGAAGGTGATATGGGAAGGTGATAGAGCGGGGTGGCGGGGGTGGAGGAGTAACATGGGCAAATGATATCGTGCTCGCTTCTGTAGTCATGGTGAATACCACTTACCACTCAACGGGGGGCCAATTGTGATGGTAAGTGGTTCTAACCATTAGGTGATGTCAAGTTTCTTAGTGGAGAAGTCCAGATTACATGAATGACATCGCGCCTCAAAATACACGTTCTTTAAACATACTCTCATGTCATGAGAATGAGTCCCTGATACATTAAATATATTCTAATTTTGGACTTGTGCCATCCTATAACCCGAATTATTATATTTTTAAATAAACCTTTATAAAATAAGCTTGTTTTCTAAAATATTATACTTCAAATCAACATCCCTCCACACCTGGCTGAAAAAAATGCTCTTTGAATTATCCTTATTGTCATGATTCTTTTGCAAAAAGAACAACTACAATGGTAGAAAGGTGAGGCCAAAGAAAATATTTGAAAAGGTTTAAGTAATTAGGACTTGCCAAAGCGGAGCTTCTCCAAAATTTTTTGATCCTTGTAAAAGACTCTCTAGTTGTTGGAGTCACTAACCTTTGCATCCTTCTTTAACACATCATTGATCTCTTTAATAATTTAGTCATAGTTTGGAATGAACTTCTTGAGAAAATTATTCTTCCCAGAAAATTTGAATCTCCTTTTTATTTATGAGTAGAGGTATATTATTGATTGGCTATATTGTAGGTTAATCATGACTCCCTCCTTTGACACAATATGTCCCAATAATTTACCTCTTCTCGAGAGAAAAATGAAACTTTTGGATTTAGAGATAGTCCATATTTCCTACACTTCTCAAAAGTTTCTTGAAGGTGTTTCAAGTGTTCATCATCTGATTTGGAAAACATTGTGATATAATCTAAGTATATAACCACAAAATTATATTTTCTCCCACAATGAGATATATCAATAGCCCTCTGAAAGTTAGTACTAAAATTCATAAACCATAATGACATTTTTTCATACATAAAAGTCCCCCATGGTGTTGTGAAGATGTTTTCTTTTGATCATGTGGATGCACATCAATTTTATTGTATCCACGAAAATCCATCGATCATAAGCAACCTTGAAGATCCTGTCACTTTTGCAAAATCTCGATTCATTTTTAAAGAGGTAGTTATCCTTTAGTGATGCTCTAATTGGAATTTTAGAAGTCAATACACAATCTGATATCTCCATTATTTTTTAATATAGGCACTAAATTTTCCACCCCGGTACGAATACCTCGAAGGAAGAATTATCGCACTTTCTGCAACCAACTGCTTCACTTCCTTTTCGATTAAAGAGGGAAACAAAAAAGGATTTATCTGTCTCCATACATTTATATGGTTTTGACCCACGATTTAAAGAGGGATATTGTGATGAATAATTTCCTTATTATAAGTCTTAAGGTTCTTATAAGACCATGCAAAAACATAATATTACTTTTTGAACATATTTACATACCTATGTTTATAATCTTTAAAAATACCCTTTTCCAACTTCACAAGTTTGGTCTACTTTTCGAGTTCCAAGAATACGAGTTTTACGGCATCATCCTCCCAACTACCTTGCTAATATTCATTGGAACATCATTTGCATCGAAAAATCTCTCCAAAAGGTACCGAGACCTTTGGGAATCACATTACCTTTTGAATTGTACAATCTTGTGGTCTTGATGGAAACGTTCCAAGGTAACTCATCTTCAACCTCTTCCTCTTCAACATTTTCGGCTTCCTCTTCTTGATCAATCTTTGAGTTCGTAAACTCACCTATAATTTCCAAAAAATATTTTGAATTGTTCTTCATCTTCAAACACCTACCAATACTTGACATTGTTTGGTATTGAAGGCCTATTTCGGACCTCGAGATTCATACCTCAACTTTGGATTAAGCAGGGGGTCTAAAGGAAGTCTTGTTTATGTACAAGTGAAACATCTAATACATTGCCTTTTTTGGAATAAAAATTTGAATATTAAATGTTGAATGGGGTTGCTCCACTAGATCCAAAACTTCATTTCGGTAAGATCTAATCCTTGGGTTCTTTGTCGACCTTTGCCCTCTTATTTGTTTTACAACTAATTATAAATCCCCAAAAATAGAAATACATTCAATCTTCATGTTCTTGGCGACTTGCGGATCAATAATTAGAGCTTCATACTTTGTTGTGTTATTAGTGAATCAAATTCCAATTTGTAGGAAAGGTGAATCATTTCACCTTTTTAGAGAAAGTAGAAGAACCCATGCACCATTCCCTTCCTTGGAGCGTGCTCCATCAAAATACAACTTCCAAATAACATTTTGTATTGCTTCTTTCTTTGAACGTCTTTGAACATGCACCTATGTATCATATAATATCCTCATGTACTTCCAACGTAAAAATAAGAAAAATCCCTTTCTTGACTATAAATGGGAGAGTTGTTGAAACTCCCCTCCTTTGTAATTGTTTACGAATCTCGACTCCTTGTACGGTCTTCTTTATTCACCACCAAAAACTGGAATTATTGCATAGTTAAAATCTATCTTTAATACTCCTCCTAGCTTAGCTCCCAAAGATCTAAGCAACATTCCAAATCTAGGTGGGATGTATGCAACTACTATGTCCATCACAATACTTTTGGATGGAATTTGAGACGAGAGAAACCACGAGGTCTTTGATAATCCCAACACATTTTTTACTTTCTTAGAGAGTCGAAAGAATATATATATCCTTGCAAGGTTTGTGATTTGAAGATTGAGTTGCTTTATCCATCGAGAGGGAATTAAGTTGTGAGAAGCCCCTAAGTCCGACATACATCTATGAAGTATAAAATTATGCATTAGAAGAAATATAAAAAGGGAGGAGTAGAATAATCATGTTCCTCTACATGAGGGACAAACATAACCACTAGCCTCTCCTCATGTAAATTGACCATGTTTCTTGAATCATTTGTTTGAGACAAGTTAATACAATCTGAAATCTACTTTTTGTAATTAGACTACTTCACCAACTCGGTTAATAGGATTTGGATTTTTACCTTCTCCAACTCTTTTCGTATATTAAAAAATTTAATTTTTTTTTGCTTTTGTTTTCTCCTCCTTCGTTGGTTTTTTCACTTTTGAACATTCTATTGACTCACCACGAGGTTTTAGAGAATTGCTTCTCACGACCCACTTTTATGCCTTTAATTCTTAGAAGTTTCTCCTTGCTGAATTGTAATTGTTCTAAGAGTTGCTTTCCTTATCATAAAATTTCTAAACAAATTGCTAGGATGGCTTTTTAAGGCTTTGTTCTTCCACTTGATCCGAGTCTTGATCTCTTCCGGATGCGAGATCTACTTTTTATGCAATTATGCATACATCATATATATGCATTTTTTACAATATTCATCAATTTCTACTTCATCCAATGAAATTTGTGACTCGGTATCCAAATCCTCATCCCTTATATTTCCTCACCTTCTTCCTACGACATAGTAAAGTATTGATTTTCACGAAATTTAGTGTCCTCCATGACTTCTTCAAGTTCATCTTCAATACGAATAGGAGGCCCTACACTTGATCTTGGTCTTTCCTTCCCCTACAGCATAATTTTCAACGGTGGTCTCCTAAATTGAGGGTTAAATTTTCTATTTTTGCCTCTAATGAATTTTCCCGGGAGGATTTTTATTTTCCGGGTCCATCTTTACTAATTTATAGACAAATTCCTAATGACCTTTGCCATCTCATCCATTGTTTTTCATGTGAATCCTTCTACGGTTGAGGGTCCTACTTCTTTCTTTCCCTCCTTCTTATCTATTTTTTTATATTTTGGTTTTATTTTCCCAACTACAAAATTATTTGATTCAATTTTCAATGCATCATTAAGGATCGATCTGAGGTGGGAGATCATGTTTCTCTCGGGGTGAAGCCAAAATTTGATTCAAATGCTCTTGAAAAAAACTACCTTTGCATAAACATGAGGTGGTTTTTATCTCTAATGGAAAGAGAAGCTTGTTATAAAGTTTTTAAATATTTTAATAAATTCAACCACTTCTTCATTTGGTTTCCTTTTAATTGCATTGAATTACGTAAAAAGTAACCATGATATTTCTTCTCTCTCCCACCTTTGTATAAAGGTATTTTCCAATTCCTCCAGAACATTGATTGAATTGGCTAGGAGGGTCTTGAACCATTTTGGCTTCTCCATCGAGAGTTTGCAAAAATAACCTCATTACCACATTGAGATATTCAACATTAATATTTTACGCAAAAGCACAAAAAGAAACCGCTACATGTTTTTAAGTGTTGTAAGCTCATATTCTCTTGTGAATCTTAGAAACAAATTTAGATAGTCTTGAGGCATTGCATTCATGGGCTAGGGAAGATTAAGGGGATCATATAAATTTAAAGAAACCCTGGAATCCCTATATTTTGATTTTGAATGGGAGGATGAAGACTTAATGCTTGAAACACAAAAGTTTGGAGGATTTACAAATATTGGGCCAAAATTTGAGAGACTAAAAAAGGAAAATTGATATGGGGATGGAAAATCAACAACTTCAATTTCTTTAACCTATGAGATTCTTCGGAAAATAAAAAGAAACGGACTCAAAATATCTTTCTTCAAGTGTAGGCTTAAGAAACAAGAATCAAGGTAAAACCCCCCTCGGAGAAAATCCAAATTTCTTGTGACTTATTTTGGATGATAAACTTTGGTGTCTTGTAGGACTTGGGGTTTTTGGAGATTATTTTTCTCTCAAAACCCTTCGGAAATCAATCTTTCGGGGTCAAATAAAGCTAGGAGTTTTTTTTATGGGAAGTGTCTTATCTCGTGTGGGGTCTTCTTGGAGCCGGGATTATTTTGCTTTTATTCTCCTTGGTGAGAAAACTCAATAACATTCTTTATTTTTTCACTAGACATAGAAAAGGTTTTTTCAAAAGCTTTAGGGAAAAATAACTTCGTTCTTCGCTCTGAGCAATGGCACTAAAAGATGTTTTAACCTAGGAACAACCTCTTGGCTAAGACTGAGTCGGTGCCTAAATTTTTTTCCATACATTATGATTACTAAGAGATATGTTAAACGGAGTAATGCAAAGAAAAATCCTTGCTTAGTAGGTATCTTTCTAGGCAATACTGCTAACTCGTGAAAATGATTTTAAAGTCGCGATTAGTGATAGAATGAAACTACGGAAGATTCGAATAGAAGGTTGTAGTTGAAAATTATTTTTATCATAAATCTTAGCGGAGATACATGAAAGACTTAGAAAATGAATATATGGAAATATGAGTGCGATTTAAGGTTGTTTAATTAAATTTCTAGTCTGTGACTCTCTCGAAAAGTAGATATGTATTACGAAAATAACCAATAACTTCTTTACACATTTCAAGAGAAGAAAAAAATTAATGACTTATAGTAATAGACGAACACATATCATATACAAAATACAATTGGAGTCATGCGAAAGAATTATTATATATCTCCAAGAAGAAAGTAGACACATTACACGAGTTTCTCACAAGAAGAAAAAATTCGGAACCCCAAAAATCGTTGCTCAATGTATTTTTGTAGAGCTTATTACAATGAAGGCGGTTATAAAAGCTGTTAATTGCCATGAACTAACTTGAGCTATTTTCTAAAACTACTCTAAACTTTCTCGGTCCTTATGAGGACTCAAAACTAAACTTGAAGACATAAAATACTTTGGTTTTTGAAATAAAAATGAAATATTTTTCCAAAATGTCTTTTCCAAAATATGTGGTTGATTTTCATTCGATCTTGGGATCCCAATGTAGGCTCGCTTGAAGAAGCTCCTAGGTTCCATCGCTTTGGTTGGTGACAAAAATGCCGACATTTTTTCTACACTAAAATTAGAGCTTGGGCGTTGATCGATCTGTCATAAACCATTACGAAATTTGTTATTTTGTTGTAGGTGTGCTTTAGAGACAAAATTTCCTAGGTGGCATAATGTGAAAAGACAATTTGGCATAATTTTTTGCGGATAGACTGCGGAAAATGGCGACAAGGGTTTCATCGAAAAAATGAGGTGTATTGTTCAAATTGTGGGAAATCCAAGGCTTGTTGAATAAATAATGTAGAAACTTGAAAGATGTTTTCTCCCAATGGATTCATTACATAAAATTTTTGAGGGTAGAGGGATGAGGTTAATCAAGTAACAAATTCGGGAAAAGGGTGCGTTTGGGGAACAATTACAACTAGAGGCTTGGATTTAACAAACCTAAAGAAACATACTTGCTCCAATTGACCAACTAGGACATTTTGACGCAATTCCATAAGATTTAGTGTGCATACGGGGTCAAAAACATCTCTCTATGTGTCCATAAGTGGGATATGGGTTTACGAACACTTAATGGAAGTTTTCTTGGACATTTTAGACAATTGAACAAAGATGTACGGAGTTGAAAGTACACATGAATTATTTCCTAATGTCGGATTTGGTTGGCAAGTTGACAAGAGCGGAGGTGGGCGTTAGTACGCTTTGGAGCAATCGACAAGAAAAATAAATTTGAGCGAAGAAAATGGGGTTTTAATAGAAAATAGAGAGGAAAAACAAAAGTAATGAGTGGAATGATGAGGGTGGAAGGTAATGTGGGAAGGTGACATATGAGGTGGCGGGGGTGGAGGAGTAACATAGGCAAATGATATCATGCTCACTTGTAATCTGTTCAATTTCCATAGTCATGGTAGATACGCTTACCACTCGCGGGGCACTGTGGTGGTAAGTGGTTCCAACGATAGGTGATGTTGGGTTTCTCACGTGGAAGGCTTTGATGCCATGAACGACATCACGCACGAAGAGTATACGTTATTTAACCTTACTCTTTTCGTTGCGAGAGTGGGTCGCACTAATCATTAATCTTCTACTTTTGAACATGTGCCATCCTCAAACCCCATTAATATTTTTTAAAATAAACTACCACAAAATAATTGCAATTCTTTATTTTTGACTTTGCTTTATAATATTTTTTGTGTCTAGGAATATATGATTTTTTGTCTTTTTAAACAAAGTGAAAGCAAGCTACAACATGTATAAAAAATCTAATTATATAAAAGGTTGGTCGGTTAAGTAGAAAAACACTAAAATACAAAGACCAAAAATAATTTTAAAAATTATAAACAAATTATATATAATTTAAAATTAAACTTTATCTTATGTCTTAAATTAAACTTTATTTCATATTAATTTATCTTATGTCTTAAATTAAACTTTATTTTCTATTAAAAAGATCTACATACTAGTTCACTCAAACTAACAATATCTCCCTCCATACACAAAAAACCAAAACGTTGTATTTCACGATGAAAATCCCAAAAAATCAAATTATGAGGATGCTTCTTCCAATTAATAATCACAAGCTATAAAAACCATTGTATAATTCCAATAAATGAAGAAATATGCATACTAGAGTGTAAGACTTGAATTCGAACAAGGCTAGATAGGCACGATTGCCTATAATTTCCATGTCTAATTGTATTTTGAAAACCAACCACCATTTTACCAAACAACCTAATCATTTAGCAAGAGTGAAATATTACCTTTTCCTAGAACTTATTGCACAACATCCCAATCTTATTGATTTTTTAAAATTTCTTAAAAATATTATATTCACATATAAGTCCATGTTATTCTTTCACAATAAAAAAAAACCATGTGTACCACATGGCTCTTGTTAATTATGTATAATTTCATATGTGTGCATTATAAATAATCTTATTTGCATAAGTGTTATGAAATAGAGTTTTATGGGGATCTTGAACATACTAGTGATGTGATGTAGGGTTTATTTTGATGATCATATCTCATGATGCTTGGTCACGGAAATCCTTTATTATAGGAAACTTCTTGTGTAGGTATTTTTCACTATGTATATGAATCATGCTTATCTTATTTAATTGGATCACCATAGTTTCATATATTTACGTTTTCTTCATTATTTTGAGGCCCATGATGTTTTTGGAGCTAATTAGTTTGACATTTTGTTATGATGCCATGAATATGGATTGCACTACAAAATTCACCTTTTACATTTTTAGTGATTGATTTTACTTAGAGGTGATTTATGTAATGCCCTATGTAATTATACAAATTATTATTTTAAATTAAAACGTTTATATGTTGTTAATATAAAGTATTCATTTTAACATAAATATCATAATTAAGATATTTTAAGTTATAAATATTTAATTAACATATGATGATTTATATGTATATGATATAATTTCAATTATGTTGAAATAAAATAGGATTAAATTAGGCAAATAAAATATTTTAAAATAGCAAACTTATGCCATATGCAATTTAATATTAAAGCTCCACGTATTAAGAAATATGACTAAGTAATTTTGTGATAAGAAGGAGGGCGGTAAAAAGAAGGCGGTGATCACCTACATTAACAGATATATAATTGCACACTCGTAACCAATAAGGGAGGTTTTTTATATAGAAGGAGAGGCTGAGAGACTAGAGAGAAAAAAAAATTATTGTTCAAACTTGTTCTTGGACGAAGGTTTGGGTTGTTCTTGGAATTAAGACACCGGGGCCGGAAAAGATTTGTCTTTTGGATCTAAGGATCGTCTTGGTAGATCTTTAGATTGGTTGGGAGGTAAAGTTTGTTTTGGTAACCACATCATCTACATCCATAGAAGAACCACAACCCAACACATCTCCAATTTTATCCCAATTATTTTTAATGATTTAATTTTCCTTCTGCTTAAAATTTCATATTAAGTTTTTATTATCTAGAGTAAAACAAATTTACATTTAAAATTCCCCGAGGTTTAGGGTATCACGGTTTATGACACTACTTGGACTATCAATATTGTCAATTTTGAGATTAATTTTGTCTTGAAAATCCCTATATTGATATAATAACACTCTCCCTCACTCCAAGGTTAACATCATTGACCTCTTTAGCATCATGCCTTGTAAACCCTCTTTAACTTATAATTGTTATTTACGTAATGTATATAACAATTACAAGTCTTACTACTCTAGTCTATTATCCCATGATTGGGTTTCCCATATTAATACTCCTTATCCAACCCACAATATTAACAATAACTATGAGACTAGAAGTACAACAACTTATTATTTCACTATGATAATTTCCATAGTGCTCTATTGTTATAATTTTAAATACTTTGTACAAAACTCTCAAAGTACTTCACTATGATCAATGGATGGTAATCGGGGTTAACGTTGCCCTCTGATTGAGAGCCTAACCTTAAGGAGATCAACAAAGTTGAATTTATGGCGTCCCCAACCTCCAAGGAGAGTTCTCACATCTAGCTCATGGCCCTTGGGCTAAGCCTCCAAGCATATATTGTTCCGATTTCTTGAACTATGCTTAAAAATATTTTGAACTCTTAGTACGGTGTGAATATTATTGGCATTAAGACTAATGTGTTGTCCTTGATGAAAACCTACTTGATAAATATGTCAAAATTATGGTAACGGAGATGATTACTCTGGTGGTACAAATGTGACGAGAGAAGATAGATAAAGGAATATTAGTTCATAAATAGAGGAATGATAAAGGTGAAGTTTGGGGAGAAAGTATCACAACCGAGTCTACTGTGAAGAAAGGCCACATACATATGCATGTATGGTGAAGAAAAAGTCGTGTAAATATTACACTCATATTAATTGGAATACTATGGGTCTTTACCATGGTATTGGCCCATACTAATGAGCTTGAAAACAAATATTTTATCTTGTCAAAGAATACCACCATTGACATTACTAAGGGATTAGCCTAAGGTATTTGCTAAGGAAATATATAGATAAGGAGATGGAGATTAAAGTGTTAGGTGTGCATGTGATGAATTATTTATGAATAATTTGATCTGGAACAGATGTGGACCAAGGAGTAAGGAGAAGATACAAATGCGAAAGATATGAAGTATCTTATCATATGTGCTTGTTTGATTTAATTGTTGATAACGTCTAACGGTGATAGATGCAGCAAGCGATAATAATACTACGACATGAATGTGTGACGGTAAAGGTTTGCAAAGTATGTGTTGTGGTTGCAGCGAAGGTATGATTCGAGTGACTACATATATGTAGGAGAAGGATCAGCTCTTGTTTCTTAGATTACGATGAGGAATTAGAAAAGCTGACGGAAATGATTTGCATGTATACTGCTTATTTGTAATCGTGTGACCATATCTCTTCGATGTATAACATTTGAGGTACACAAATTATAGAATTATGATGGATTAATTGATATAAACATGTTTATAGGGGAGCTTGAAAGGACAATACCAAAAGGAAAAAATATTTCATGATTTGGATCTTGGATTGCACGCTACTCTAGCAAGATAGTGGGAAAATCATAAGGACAACATGAGGCCCAGGAGGAATGTGTGCGCATGATGAGGTTACGCTTTGAGTGTCCAACCATCCAAATGGAAGATGTCTGTTGGGAAAGGACGATCCATACTGACCATTTGGCTAGATGGAATCAAGTATGGGCGTAGAATCAAGACCTAAATGGGTCCATGTTTATTCACACATTGGGGAAGGTACCCCTCTTGATTGGTATGCGAACGAGGAGATGCTCCGACGTACTAGTGAATGGTCGGCGGCGATGGAGAGTTTCATCCTAATATTCAGCTTTGAAGAGTGGATTTTTAATATTGGCAAAGCTTTGCATACTATTCAAGTCATCTTCGATACAACAAAGCACTGCAATCAAGTGCGCTCCTTAGCATGGGATGCATAGATGAAAGACATTGTGAATTGCGAAATGTAATGAGTTGAAGAGAGTGAAAAGAATCTAGGACTATCATGCTTCTAGAACCTGGGGATAACACGTAGTAGGCCGGGCCCTCGATCACCTGCCAACAGATGTGACAAAAACCACAAATATTCGACAGTGAATATTAGATCTAAATAGAAACCTAAGTTGGAAAATATTAGATACTCTTTGGGATGATACGGTAGGAAAAGTTCTTTGAGTTCTTGTTGAATGTCTCAAGGGACTTGCTCCCTACAAATTTTTAGAGAAATGTTTGAAAGGAATAATTGGGGGAACTTGGAGTTATGAAGATCACTTTGAAACACGATGCGTGCCCGGTGAAGCAACGCCCACAAGTTGAATCCAATATATAAGCGAGAAGGTGAAAGAAGAGTTGGAAAAAAAGGTTGCGCGAGCATCATTGAACTAGTAGAAGAGTTTGATTGGGTAAGTCAAATGGTAGTGCAAGATAAGAATACCAAGGGAGAAATCGAGGATCTGTGTAGATACGTGCAAATTGAATGATGCTTGTGTGCACGATCCATTCCCAACTCCATGGTATAATGAAATCACGGATAATGTTGGAGGCCAAAGAATCTTAGCCATTCATAGATGGGTTTTAGAGCCTCATCGGATACGTATTGCGCCGGAATATTAGAGTAAGGCCACCTTTGCAATTTGAATGGGGATTTTTTCCAATATATAGTCATGCCCTTTGGCATGAAGAATACATCTGGAAATCTTTTTTCGTGTAGTAAGTAACTTCTTTAAAGAATTTATCCACAAGTTCTTGGAGGTATAAATTGATGATTGGATTGTGTTTGGGCGAGTTGAAGAAGCATGTTTCAAATTTGCGCTTAATGTTGGACACTTGTAGAAAATACCGAGATCTCATTAAATTTGAAAAGTGCATATTAAGTTTGTGTGCCATTTGGAATCTGTTTGGGACACATTGTCTTCCAACAACGATTAATGGTAGATCCTGAAGATCATAGTAATAGTTAATATGGAGATACTTTGAGAATGTTAAGCAATTGCGCTCAATATTGGGGCACATTGGGTATTATCGGGGTACATTCGGGGGTATGCGTTGATAAATGCGCCCATGGAGAAAGGCTGGCATAAAGAAGGATGCAAATTCTTCTAGGATGAGGATTGTCGAAAAGAGTTTTGAATTATTGAAGGAAAAGATGGTCAACTGGCTCCTCTTGGTCTTCAAGATTGGTCAAAGGTGTTCCATGTGCATGTTGATGCCTCTCATGTGCACTCGGAGCTATTTTAGCACGGCCATGAGCACGAGAGATTGATCATGCTATTTCCTATGCAAGCCAAAAAAATCTCAAGGGCGAACGAAATTACTCAACCACGACAATGAGGACTAGCGATGGTATATGTGACGTAGAAGTCTGCCACTACTTGCTAGGAGGCCATTTCAAGATGTTTACTAATCATTCTTCTTTAAAGTACCTGGTCAATAAGGTTGTGTTTGGGGGAATATGTATAGGGTGGTTGTTGTTATTCCATGAATATGACTTTGAAATTATTGTAAAACTTGGGAGGCTGAATGCTAGGCTAGACCATCGTGCATTGAGGAGCGGTAGACAACACATGAACTTGGAGGATGGATTTCCCGGATGCACAATTGTTTGCGATAAAAGTGGTTGGTGAGCATTTCCCTAATATTATTCAGTTTCTAAATATTTGGACGCGCGCACGAAGAGATATACAATTCATCGAAGAAAAGATCTTGTTGTGCCCGACGAAATTCCTACTTATTGTTGGGAAATTGTACAAAATGGGTGCGGATGAAGCTGCGAAGATATCGTGCAAGGTATGAAGAGCGGGAAACCCTAGATGAAGCTCATGGAGGGGTTGTCGGTGGTCATTATGCGAGGTAAGGCAACCACGCAAAAGATTTTGTGGCAAGGATGGGTTATGGTGGCCCACTGCTTTGCGTAATGATGACTATGTGCATTGCCACGTATGTGATGTATTCTAGAGGACGGAAATCCATCACGCGGACGAAATGCCCTTGCATGCGGATGGTCTTGCAAGAATTTAAGAAATGGGCTATAGAATTTTTAGAGCCTATCAATCCTTCAGGCAAGAAGAGTGGTGCACGTTATATTGTCAACTGCGATGGACTATGTAACCGAGATGGGTTGAAGCTAAACTTGTGAAGGATTGTATTGCCGGATACAACTACACGGTTCATATTTGGGAATATTGTGACTCGGTTGGGGTGTCCTAAGATTCGATTATTGATCGGGGTACACATTTTGTGAGTGAAACCATTGAAGCATTGCCGAAGGAGTTCAAGATGCGTCATCAAAAAGAGCTCTCCTTATCATCCCCAAGCGGATGGTGTGGTTGAAGAATTCAATAATATATTGGAAATTAAGCTTGCTAAGGTGTGAAATGCTAATCGAAATGATTGGGATGAGCGTGTGATTCTACGGGCATATTGGACCACATGCAAGAAGTTTGGTAGGACACCTTTCGGGATGGTATATGGGCAAGCTTGTTTATGATGGAATTCATTGTCCTTAGTCTGTGCATTGAAACATTCACAAATATGCTCGAAACAAGTGCTATCGAAGAGCGAGTGTACGAATTGGTTGCTTTAGAAGAAGATTTCTTTATTGCTAATTATCACGAGAAAGTTAGAATTCACACAAAAATCATGACATGATAGGAACATCAAGAAAAAGGTTATTAAGGAAGATTGTTGCGCCACCCGGGAAGTTGAAGATGCATTGGCTAGGGCCATATGTTGTTAAAAATCAACGATGGAGTGCGATGTGCCTAGCCACTTTGAGCGAAGAATACCTCATTGGGTATGTCAATGGAAGCGAAAATTTGAAACCGTACGAGGATGACCCTGTGCATACCAAATGACTATATGACGAGGTATCGGATCGATGTAGATGGGATGACGGATGCGCATAAAAAGGTCTGTGGCCCTTACACGGTAGTTGTGTGAGAGGTTAGTGGGTTGCGGAGGGTGCCAAAAACTAGCCGTTGGAACGATAAATCTGGAAAATACAACTTTGTTACCGTTTATGGGAGCATCTAAGTTGCATTTAATGAAGGTATTTTCCCGATTTGGGATCGTTTTTTTATTTATGGAGACACATTAATGCGAAGGAATCGTTGAAGACGTGCCACAAGTATAAATATGACTATGGGGGTCATGATAGTTCCCTTTGCTTGCTAAGTGAATTATTCCTGATGAGAGCTCTCGATTTTCGATACATACTATGTGTACATGTCTGGTTTGGATCCAAGATTCGAGGAGGAGTTGCGTCGCGAGAGGTTTGATTACATACTTTTGCCTAGTATGACTACACGACCCGAGAGATGACCCTCTTTGCGTCCAGGGTCACACCATTGTGCCAAGTTGCGAAACACTGTGCCCACAAAGTCTAAGAAAGGGGCGGACATACGTACGAGGAAATCACATTGAGGAAAGACTCCTGTCTGTGCTCCACTATGGCTAAGCACTAAAAATACCAATGACGGAGCTCCTCGAGACAATAATGGAGGAAGGATAGGATGTGGTCAAATTGGTCTCATTCTAGCCGGTTGTCGACATATGTCGCAATGCACGAACCAATGATACGGGTTCCCAAAGATCGTTACAAGGTGCAAGTAAGCATCCAAATGCCTTTAATCCTTGAAAATTTCTCGATGGAAGGATACATGTTTGCCAAAGTACCACAACTTAGAATGAAGGATTGGGACATCACGGACGTGGATAAATTTCGAGAAACTCGTGCTAGAGCTCTACCTCGACCTTGTCGATATGACGGGGGAATCATGCGCCTAGGCGAATAGATGGGTGCGGGTACTAGGGGCAAGCCTATTGAATTTGTTGCGGATTCCTCACTTTGGGCACATCCCAATAAACGATATACATTAATGCGAAAATTGCTCGCGGTCGTGCATGATGATGCACTATGGTTGGGAGAACACATTCCCATTAGTGCTACATTGATCCATAGGATCATTGACCTACACTGCTAAAGGTGCATACCCGATAGCTGTTTGGAGGAAAAGCGCAAGAAAAAGTCGTCGCGAATAGATCAAAACTAAGTACCAAGTCTCACGAGAAGCGGAAGGATTTGTGGTGAGTGAGATAAATGACCGTGGTGTTCGGTGGAGCTCATCTTGGCTGTGAAGATATGCGCAAATGTAGACCAAAGGAGGTGCCGTGTAGATGATTTCTCTAGCCGATGTGAAAAGGGGGAGGAATTTTAGAGAATGTGCGCGAAGCACATGAAGAGGAAATCAATTCCATTAAGCTTGGGCTGTTGTTATTGATTGCACTAATTGGGTGGAAGACCCTTGAGGATGCCCAATTTCTCGAGATCGATCCCCGGATGTGTGGGGTTAGAGTACGTGACACTTTGGAATTCCTCGGACCCCACGCGTGTTAAGAGGAACAATATTTTACGACACCTCCCTCTATCAAGCGGTGCGGTCTAAGCCGAGGCTATCGCGACTTTATGATCAATATAAAATGATCGCAAACTTTAAAGAAACTTTCCATAATATGAAAATCCGCATGAAAGGCTCCATGGAGGGATTTTGGTACGAGTTACCATATTTAGTTACGAGAAGATGATACGGTCCGCATCATTGTAGAATGGACAACGAGCGTGTTTGGAGCCTAGTGCATCCACATCTATCACTAAAGCGAACGACGAAGCCGCGCCTTTGGTACTCAACTTGAGAGAAAACAGAGGAAGATGACTAAGAAGCCTACGGAGAAATAGCCTCACCAGGCCACAGCGGCGAGACTATCGACTTGGAGAAAGACACTAAACCGAGAGAAAAAGTAAGATACTTTGTGCCCAAAGATACGAAGTGGAGCAAAGCGTAGACTTCTAAAGGTACAAAGCGTGGTTCCCATATTCTTTGGCGGAAACGAGAAGAAGAGAAAAGGTTCTAGGAATGTTAAAGAAGAGGTTATGACGCGAGATTGGGGATGACTTAACCCGGATTGCAAACAAAATCATGTCTACGATCGAGCATGTTGGGCGGATATGGAAGTGCGATTATAAGTACGCACTTGAAGTGGTGCGAGGTTGGGATTCGGGAACTAAAAAATGCAATTAAGCTTATTCAATCAAGGTGTTGCTTAGGCGAGTTAGACCAAAACAAACACATGTAACCAACATAGCATTACCAATGACCGGTGCTTGTATTGTGAAAATATACGCACCAACCATCCATGTGGATGCTGATCGAGCGCGCCTAGTTTAGAGGTACAAGTGATATTAATATTAAATTGTCTATTTTACCTACGGGAAATCTACACTTGATGCACCTTATGATTGCCGATGAACTTCGGTTCACGGGCCCATGCTCACACATCTGTTGTTGAGTCACGAAGCGAGCTACATAAGCACAACATAAACAACAAGCGGCGAGAGGTAGCCGAGTGTGAAACATAAGCCCAACGCTCTACTTGAAAGCGAAAATCCACTAAGTACGCGATGAGAAGTTCGAGCCGATCCTGGCCACAATTTCCCAGAAGATAAATTGGAAGAATCGGGGCACAGCACTTGTGAAATCCTCACTCGCGAAAGTGTAGACCATACGTATTGAGTTCGAGCACCAATTCATTGATCAAATGAAGTTGCATCCCAAAAACTCCACAGGGAGTCCGTACGAGCGAGCTCACAGGAATCCAAATAAGCCATTGATAGTATTACTACCGCGGTAACACAATGTGACAATATTTTAGATGAGGCTATGGGCGTATGGACGTACATTTTAGAATGGGCTGTGGTACAACGGCTATGCAACAAGCTGCACCTAAAAGTGCAACAATTTTCTAAGATCCAGGCAGTGGCACCTACCCTTGTTCTTCCATAGCGCCTCACTTTGTAAGGAGGGCCGAATCATTCAAATGAAGATCAAGGACACCGTATGCATCAAAGAGAAGTTCTTCGGAGGTACACATGCAACCATGGGTAGGAGGCTCTTCATCTTTCATAGACATTGGACACCACATTGAAGGCTATTTGTAAACACGGTGGAGTATCGAGCGTAGCCGAAGGGCCTACCCTTTGAGAGAAGTTGAGTTATGACACAAATTATAGAAATGTTGCTCCCTCTCAAATCTTATCGGTGTACTCCAAGCCAATCTAAAGGAGCGGACGCCACAATAGTGAGGGATGAGTCACATGTTTGTGTTGGGGAGCTGTTGGAGCGGGGTCACATGGGATACACTTTTTGGTATCTTTTTGTACAAGTTTTGTTTATGCGCGTTGAACAAATGTGTCGAGGGCTTTGAAGTGAGTCCAAAGTCCTATTTTTGTATGTAAAAGGTTTTAAGGGTAAAATGTGGGCCTCAGGCTTCATGGTTTGAGACCATAGAATTTGTGCGCTAGAATGATATAAATAGATAAATCGAGTCTAAGGAAGATATAGATTATTACTAGGGTTTTGATATAAGTTTATGCGTACGTAATAATTTGTAAGGGTTTCGGTCTAGGTTGGGTTGAAAGGCTCTGTTGGTTGTGTGTACGGAGAGACCTAGTCACAGTTTGTGTGCGGACTCCCGTGGCTATGTGTGCGGAAGGGTAAAGTGTAAGGGAAAGTCGATGTATTGGATTGATTTGAATTAATACAAGAATTGGTGATTTTGGTGAACACATTGTTACATCTCTCGGAAGTATCTGTGTAATTTTCTATCTTAAGAACGCTTTACTTTTATTCATTTGTTGTATATGCACGAATGCATATGTTATCGGGTTAAGTAATTTCGGATTAGATAGATCTTTGGATGCGGATTGCATTATGATACATTTCTGTGAAATAGTTATTTACACTATTTTTGGTCATCTAACCTATTATCATTAGATGGACCCAAGTACACCATGTAAGACCAATTTTACCTAAATGAAATTGCTTTCACTATGTAAAATAACTTAATAAACCACATTTTATTAGGTTGTTTATGGTCTAAACGAGGAAACCCCAAAAAGGAAATATTAAAAACGAACCTATTTTGTTTAATTTTCCTCATGGAATAATTAATTAAACCATAATTTAATTATTATTCCCGATTAAATATTTAACCCAAAAGCAAAGAAATTAATTAGACAAACCTTTATCTATCTTATTATTTCTAGGAATAATTATTTAAAATCTTATTTAGATAATATTCCTTGTTAAATATGACCAAATCACCCACAAATAATTAAATAAATCATTATTTATTTAATTATCTTTCAACCACTTCCTTAAATAATTAAATAAATCCTTATTTATTTGATTATCTTCTAACAACTTCATAAAAGATAAATAAATCATTTATTTATTTATTTATAACTAATTAAGGATTTGACCCAAGTCCAAATACCTTTTCCCTCCAACAAACATAATAAAATATTCCATAAAAGTGGATCTAGATTTGGTTAACCCATGCACCAAGATCTAGAATGATCCAATATTTTGTTATAAATAGGAGGTTTTCCTACCATTCTTCACCTTTTGTTGCCTATTAGATCACTGCGGATCTATACACTTGGTCCATTTTTCTACCATTTCTTGTGTGAGCTCCCTTTGAGTTCCATTCTTTGTGTGGGTTTTCTACACCAACGAGAGAGAGAAATCTTAGATGCGAAGTGCGAGGACTTCAAGAACCCATCTCCTTGAGGATAATTTTGATACGCCTTCTTGTTTTCCTCCAGTTGCCCCAATTAATATAAAAAATTCTTTCAAAAATTTTCTTGTCTTGTCTATTGGTATATGGAGCAAGCCCTTGTTTTCTGCTTAATGTCTTTCCATGCATAGATGCGGTTTTTGTGACTCTTTTATGTTCAACTAATTGCAGATGCGAAGATATTGGCATCCACTTTTGTTGTTAGGGCTATTAGTTATGCATAGCTAAAGTGGTCCCTTTTAGTACACTTCGACAAAGGATTCATACTAACAAATGGCGACTCCACACGTGTTTTAAATTACGACGCATTGTCGTTTTCCTTATTCTGCCATATCCGGCTACTTCGAGACCCTAGGGTTTCTTTTCGGCTGAATATTTTCCCTATTTTTATATTGTTTTTCTCACATAAAACCTAAAACATTAAAATTTCTAACTTAGTGTGTTCTGGCCTATTGCACGAGGTAAGCGACACCGGCCATGGCGGGAACGACAACTTTTAAGTAACTGGCAGAGGACAGCCGGAACGGGAGGTGGCACTTTTCGACCCCAAGGCACCGACGAGCACGGACCTCCGAGGTCACACTTTCTGACCTCTTTTACGTGACTGCCTTTGAAAACGGAGTCCACTTCTTGTTCCTGCCCTTTTTTTCGCTCTTTTTCGCAATTTTCACAGGTTCGCCAAACACATCGGGAGTTTTCCGACCTACTGTTTCGACGATTTGACACCGGTTTTTGCTGTTTTGGCTCATATAAGTGGGAACCCTAGCCCACAGAACTGTTGCCCTCCACTTTTTGTTGAGTTTAAGCATTTCGGTGATGCATTTTTCGAGTTTCAGCCTTCCTTTTTTGAATCTGAAACCTTCTCTTGAGATCCCTTTAAATCGACCTTTCTTCCTTTCAAATCACCTCTTGTCGTTTTGTTTGAGACCTCCCTTTAGGACCTCCTCTGTCCTTTCCGCTTTTTTTGCTGATTTTCTCCCTTTTTTTCACGACCCTACTTTTCTGTCTCTTCGTGTGATGTTGCACCTCTTCTCGGCTTGACTTTATCCTTTAGATCCACATTCACTTTTGACCTTGGATACGGCCTCTTTTAGTGTGTTTTGCCTAGATTTTTCCCCTTTTTTAGATTAGTTTTGAGAGACGCCTTCTTGGGTTAGATAGATGCACAAGTAGGCATTAATTTTGTATTGTTATTTAAATAAATATATATTGTTCTCTGTGATTTATTTTCGGTTACCTGACACCTTTTTTCTTGCTCTCGGAAACGGAAAAGGGTTTAAAAAGTCTAAAATTAACGCACGCCACACAACGACCTAAGTGAAGAGAAACGTTAACACCGCCTAGCAAAGACTCTAAAATCAATTGTCCAACGCACCTTTGCCCTTGACCTCATGATTGTCCCTTTACGCCCTTGTCGGTTTCCTTCTTCATCATTGCGCCCCTAAGGCGCCTTTCCTAGGAGACTTCTTGGCCTTCACCCTCGGTTTCGGTCGATCGACACCTTTCCGCCCCCTTTGTCGTCGAGCCGGTCCCCCTCCCGAGTCCGCACTCCCGACTCCTCTCACGATTCATCGGGTTCTCCTTCTCCTCTGGTTCTCCCACAATCACCTTCACCATGTCGGTCGGGGCCTAACGGCCCAGTGGTGCTCCGGGCCCTAATGCGGGACCTACTACTAGCGAACGCCACGGGAACTACCTCGGCCGCCACGCAACTGCTTTGTACATTGCGAGGGCCTCGGCACCACCGTTTCCAATCGGTTGATCAACGACCCTATCCGCCACAATGTTGGTTGGCTTTGCTATGCTAGCCAAACTCCCCTCAGCATCCCTAAGGTTCGAAGGCCTTGCTTTGGAGAAGATCCAACCAATCATGTCAAGTCTTTCACATGTGGTGTTCCTCCAATTCCATTCTCTTCGATGACTCCATCGTCTTCGTTTGTTCCAACGCACGCTTACGGCGAAGCTTCTAAATGGTATGTTGAACAAGCCACCTCTTCCCATACCACCTTTGCGACCCTTGCCCAAGCCTTTTTATCTTATTTCCACGACTCCCTCTCAGGTACGATGCGGCACGGGCTCTTGACTTCATTCGAAAACCTCACCCGACCCGCCTTTCCGCCCATGTTCGGGAATGGCGAAGAAGGAGCTTATGTCGAGCCTTGAAGATTGGGTTACATGGTGGTTCCTTCGCACCCTCTTAGCTCCTATCGGCAAAATGTTGCCTCTCACTTTCCCTCGAAGCAGAAGAAGCCGCCCTCCAAATAGCCTTGAAATATGACACGATCTACGCTCCAATGCGGTTATGTTTATGCCGTTCTCCACGACCTCCCCGGACTTGGGTGGCGCTAACGCCCCGGGGGCATCTCATTCGTCGATGGTATCGTTGGAGCCTTCTTGCTCCATCCGTACGCTTAACCTCCTATGGGCTATGGTCTTCTCGAGGGAGGGGACGGCAGCCACCCTCCAGCACTCTTACCTCCCGGTAGCATGTATCCGAGGATACGACATGCCTCCTCCTTTGCCCAACCTCTTGCTTACCTCCAATGTTGCCCAACCTAACCATTACCTTTGTCAGTAGCACCGGTGCGCCCGGCACTCCTCCCCAACATGCTTCCATCTCCCTTGCCTCCTCCGAACCCACAACAACACTTACAACCCCCTCCCGGGGCAAGTATTTGCACGGCGGTAACGACTAATCCCCTTCTTCTCAAAGAAGGCGGGCCCAACAAACCAATGCACTTACAGTGCACTGTGGACCCAATCACGGTGTTGACCCTAACAACGCAACCAGCAACGGGGCACTGCGGCCAGAAACGGACGGGCGCTTCGCACAAATAAGCCTTGTTCGTGTTGCGGTGTTTATGGTCATTACACCCATGATTGTCCCCTCTTACGGATCACGGCGGTCTTAGAGTCTCAAGCCACATTGCCTCGAACAGCACGCCTCCCCTCATGCTCCTCCTAATGTGACACTAACCAACCAATTGTGTTTCTTGATCCTTTCCCTCGGCTGAGTTCGTAGCTGCAAACCGCTTTGACGGCCGGGTCGCCACTCCCTCTTCCCGCTTTACGGTTCCTCACGATTACCGGATCCTTATGATGCACTCCGATCCTTCCCCGACCGTCGACCTTCACCTTGAACTCGGTCTCGCCCGATACCCCAAACCTCTGTGGTTGCCCCAGGAGCCTCCCCTTCTTCCGAGTTCTACGAGCCTCTTTCGACTCCGGTGGCCCCTTACATATCCCTCAGCTTCGAGATTGAGGTTCATGGAATTCCCTAGGGACCCCTACGTCGGAAACGCGCTACGATCGAGGCGCTCATTCGTATAGTATAGTAGATGATTTGGCGCAATCTCCTGCTTTTGCCATTTCCACTGCTGAACTCCTCGATCGTGCCCTTCCCGAAGGCTCTCTTGTCTCTGTAGGTGGGCGCTGGCAGATCTGGCCGGTGACCAAATGATTGTTTTCGACACTCAATCGGACCATCCCCCTCTTCTGCTTCCGTCGCCTTCCAAATCCCGGTCAAAAATCCGAACGCCAACGTTCCTTAGTGCATAATTGATGAGGGGCATCCACACATGTGATGTCCTCTTTGGTTTAGGCTCATCGGATCCCTGAGGGCCCGGCCCCTTCCCGATCACCCAGCAAGGCGTGGAGCGTATCCTCCCCGGCCAGTGGCCTTTTCCGTAATTGTCCTATCACCCTTGCGGGTAGGCGATTGCGTTGACATGAAGTCATAGGCATACTGCTGAACTACCAACATTCTATTGGGGCGGCTACACCTATGCTATGTCTCTTGTCCCATCCACGGTTTTCCATAGGAATTTCTTTCCCCATAATGGAAAGATAGTCACCAAGTGACTAGTTGACATATCATGAGCCAAAATCTCGGACCTCACGAGATGACCATCTCTTCTGTGTGTAAACAATAGTCGATTCCTTGACCGGTGTCTCCCTGGCGTTTACAAAGATTCCTCCTTGCTTGGAACTTTTCCTAATCTCCCTCCTCCTCCCATCACGATCTGACTTATCGAATGTTTGCATGATGCAATTGTCTCGAGGAGCTGCCGTAAGCGGCCCTGCCTCGGCTGATCGACAACCTCCCCCTCGCCCTCCGCGACCCCGCTCCTAGCCATTCATCTCGGCTTGTGGGACCTCCTCCTTACGGCCCTCCCCCTACAAGCTGGTATCCACAGACCTCTTTATCCTTCGGATCGGTTCCCCCGAGCCTTAACCATCTCGGAGCCGTCCCTCCTGGTCATTTCCTGCTGGGCATATCCCTTTCCCTAGCTCCCCCTCCGGAGTATATTTTGTCCCCGTCATGGCCACCCTCTCTCTCCCTAGCACGACCTTGGGCATACCGATTACGGTACCTTGATCCTCAGCGACTACCCCTCCTGGTCACCCAAACCCTACCGCATGGCTTTGACAGGGTTCAACCGGTCCCCCTCGCTTCCTCGGGTGCCCTGTGCCCCAACACCTCTACGGGACCCCTCTCCCTCGTGACGGCTCCGGGGAAGAAAGGAAAAGCTGCATGAGGGCATCCAAAGACAAGACCACCACGGCGGCCGGCCCCTCATGCACCGGCAAAACCTTGTGCCTTATGTGATGTCATGGGTCATGCCACCATGCTTGTCCCGAGTTGCCGTATTCCAGCCCATGGTTAAAGTCGCGTTCCACTGAAGCTACGGTCTGGAAGCCTCCATTCCTTCTTCGTCCATAACCAAGAACCCCAGCTCTACGCACCAACAAACCACCTTGCTTTGTGCGGTGTCCATGGCCATTACTCCCACCATTGTCCTCACTTGACGCATTATCGCGCCTCTTTAGAGGTAGTACGAGAGTATGAGTTTGAACAAAATCAATCTGCCCTCTCCCATCCTCGTATGCTTTCGTGACTGAGATCCCCCGCTCCCATCGACATTCCCCACGATGTTCGAGATGACGAGTCTGCCATAACCATTCTTTACCTATCCTCCTGCGAGACACTTGGAGCCTAGTCCCCACACGCCTCCCCTATTGTGTCGCACAGACACCTTTTTCTACCCATACACGAGATCCTCACATCGTGTCTCTTGTTGACCTCGTGACCCAGGAGTCCTCCCCATACTTCCGATAGCCCTCATATACCACCCTCCGGTTTGTATATGGGTCATAGTCATCTTTTGCTCCTTGCGCTCTCTCCCGCGATTTCCGCTTGGTATGCTTCTGTACACTCACGCTGTTGTCATTGCCTCTCCTCCCCTCACTTGTTGTCTTGTAACACCATTCGCGAGACCCCCATCCCACACCCTTTATCGATTACGCGCGATGGTGCCGGTCGTTACTCTCGGAATCTCGCCTCGGCGAGGTTGGGCCATCTTCACCCTTGCATGCCCTTGTTCTCTCTGACGGGGTACGCATTGGATTCTTGCCACCAACAATCGGGCCGAATATGATGCGATGCGTGGTCTCTTCGCCGATGCCCTCTTTCCTCGCATCCTCCATACGCACGTTCGTTTGGATTCCCTACTTCTTGTAATGCAACTAAATGGTGTTTATCGTGTACATAACCTATGCTATTTAGACGCTATTTACGAGTGAAACTCTTGATACGTGCATTTGAAACCATAACTTTTAACCATGTACCTCGAGAACAAAATCACTATGTGAATAGTATTACGAACCATGTTCTAGATTGGCATTTATCACACATTTCATACAAGATATGTATTCATAATCATTAAAAACGATGCATATCCATAATATGTAAGCCATAAGCTTGTATTTAGAAGTCCATCTACTGCGATACATATGACATGCCCATAGAATGTTACAAAAAACTCAAAGCGGGGGCACCACTGCCCCTACATACACAGGGACACCACATGCCCCACACCTAATCACTATACGGCGGATCCGAGCCAATGGCTTAGCCCTGCCGACACAGCGAATCACGTATCCACTGACGGCCGACTGCCATGCGCGCATGACCCCTCGCCATTCGAGGGTGAGCCAACTCCCCGCGGCTCTATGTCTTTGGTCGTCTAAGTCACCCTTACGGCGCTACGATACTACGGTCGACAGCCTTTCGCATCTACGACGGTGTCCTCCGGAAAAGGCGGCTGCATCCTCATTTTGCGCGCTCTCGACCTCGGACACTGCGGCTCCGAGTGCTGTAGGTCGTCCCATATATCCGGCGGTTTTACGAGTGCTATATCTGCATACCAACAATACATGAATCGGTACCTAGCTACTATTCAAAAAGCTGTAACATTCCCATACAAGAATAGCAATCTGTCACTTACCATCGGGCCCAGAGACTCGACCGAGTGATGGCGAGGTCCGGATCTCCACAATAACTCATCCTTATAGGGATAGTCGTACATGTATAACGACATGCGGTCCCAGTAGGCGAAAGAACTCGAGGTCGAAACACTCGCACGGCCAGCCCCTCCTCACTCTACGCACGATGGCACGCCCCAAGCATCACAGGCTCTCGGAGCCCCATGCGGAAGCTATACACGAGGCCGCAAGGTCGGGATCTTCTCAAAGAAGAAGGCACAATAAAGTCCTCTGACGATCGTGGTTCACTTGCGGCGCTTGCGGTGACGAGCGTCGTTTAACGACACCGGCATCATTGGGCCCACCCTTGGTAGGTTCCACTCAACACACTCTCTACCAACATCACTCTTACTGGTGATGTGATGGAACGCCCCACAGTTTGCTCGGGATACGCGGCACGGTACGCGACCCCTTTGCACGGGTTTCTAACCTCTCTAGATCCTGATCGGTGTCAGGGTCCTTGACTTGGAGACCGGTCGACAATGTCGTTCCACAAACTCCATGATATGCCGCCCCCGTGACACTAGCTGCGTGTTTCCCACCATCCCCGGTGGTGGGAGACCTGTCGAAATACACATCTGGGTATGGGGGTTCGATCACAATGCCCTGCACTACGAAAACCTCTGCTGCGGATCTAATAAGCGATAATGCGGGCCAACAAGGGCTCTCTTTGCTCTCATCAACGGGTTCTCCAAAAACTTTAGAACCCCAAGCTTTGGCCAACACACGGCGGACACCCTGATCCGCACGGATCTCTGCCCAGTAATGTACCCGGGTCTCTCTCTCTCCCGGTTAACACCGCAAATCTACCATACGCACAAAAAACATCATCTTTGTCGACGCATACGGATCGGAATACCATAACCAAACACACAAACCCAACTCCCCGGCCATAAAGCTTAGCATAAAACCCCCTCATCTCTCGGGTCGCGAGTTTTGCCCACGGAAAAAAAACTGCGTCCCGAGTCACACTTTTTGGCCCAAAAAGTAGGCGGCTGCGTAGAGATGAAGGAGAGATACATTTACGGGATTTTGGGCCTAAAGCTGAACTTTCAATCCATCAAAATGAAAGAGTAAGGTTAGGCCTCTTACTGAAAGCGCGGATCTCGATTCCAACGATCGGTTGTCGCTACGCTCACCACAAGATTTAGACCTTCTCTCCTCTCTACATTCACCACAGCAACAATAGCAAATGAGTGAATTTGGGCTTATATTAAAGAGAACCCACTGTTTCTTCTTTCATTAACTGCAGCCACCGTCGCCCGTTTGATATCGCCAATCACCTTTGTGGAAAGCTCTCACCCGAGCCCTCAAATGGGTATCTGTTAGTTTTTTATGATCTGATGCTTCCCGGACATTTTGTCCAAAAGGTCACTTCCCTCATTAAATCAAATTTCCTCACTTACGACACTTGTACTCGGGGCACCCGCCACGCCCTCCTTCTTGTCTTTGACCGTGTTGATTTTCGTCGCAGGCTCCCATCTTGTACTCATGTTTTTATGGTCCCCCCGCGGAGCCCCTTCTTGTGTGAGCGACACCATCGAGTCGCCCTTGTTTAGAGCATCCGAGTTGAGTCATCATGCAGATGAAAGCAGTCTGTCCGGTCATTGTTCCCGCTAGCCCTCATCTTCATTGTAGTCTCTCTTGCTGTCGCACTTTGACCTTGAACAACTGTCTCTCCTTATGATGTTGCTGGTCATTTTCCGTCCAATATGCCTTCTGCCAGTCTAACAGGGAGGTTGTCCATTAGCTCCTTGGTCTTTCCATTTCTCATGTTCCGTGTCGGTCATCAAAGTCAGCTCCACTATTTTCTCCTCGATGCCTTAGTTGGGGATGTCTCATTGCCTCACTCTGGGCGGACCTCTCTTGTCGACCTTAATCCGTTCACCAAAAACAGCAGATAGAGGGGCGGTGCCTTGGTTCGCTCCTCTTGTTGGTTGCCTGGATGAACGAAGGATCTCGTTCCCTTTGTTGTTTCTCCACTCTCCCAATCCTTTATTTTGGCAAGATCATGCTCCTTGATGGTTGGTGATACGGCAACTCTTGATGATTCCAGTGTCTTAGCGAGATCATCTCAACCTCTTGAGGGTAGCCCTCGCGGGCAGCACCCCACTTGGGATGACCTCTCTTAAGGCCCTTGATGGCTCCAGATCTTGGGACAGTGTTGGCCTTCTTTATGCGGCGCCTCATTTTGATACATGCGCCATCGATTGATTTTGACCTGCTACTCTGGAATTTGATTGTCTTGTATCTCATGTACTAAGTTATTCTTCCTGATCTGTTGTTATCCAATTTCACCTTTCTGGTTCTGTTCTGTTTCTCTGCATTCTCCATGATTATAAAATGCTGCTGGTTCGTCCTTAACTACTGATTTACCTCTTCTTTTTATGCTTTATACGTGACATGATGCCTCCTGCATGTTTAATTTCTCACAAGGGCTTGTGCACCTGGTCTATTACCAGTCTGATTCTATCCCTGGTCTACTGCATTTCTCTCTACGACTTACTGACATACGTTGGTTATGATTCCTACTTGCTTACCGTTAATAGTTATCATTTCTTGTAGAGCAATATTTTGTTTTTGGTGTCTAACTAACAATAATGGTGGTTTAATTTTTCATTTGTTTATATTCAAAATTGCTTTCACTATATAAAATAACCAATAAACCACATTTATTAGGTTGTTTGTAGTCTAAACGAAACCCAAGGAAATATTAAGCAGACCTATTTTGTTTAATTTTCCTCATGGAATAATTAATTAAACCATAATTTAGTGTGTGGTATGGAGGTATGTTTTAACTTAAAAACAAAGAAATTAATTAGATAAACCTTTATCTATCTTATTATTTTCTAGGAATAATTATTTAAATCTTATTTAGATAATATTCCTTGTTAAATATGACCAAATCACCCACAAATAATTAAATAAATCATTATTTATTTAATTATCTTTCAACCACTTCCTTAAATAATTAAATAAATCCTTATTTATTTGATTGTCTTCTTAGCTTCCTTAAAAAGATAAATAAATCATTTATTTATTTATTTATAACTAATTAAGGGATTTGACCCAAGTCAAAATACCTTTTCCCTCCAATAAATATAATGAAATATTCCATAAAAAGTGGATCTAGATCTGGTTAACCCATGCACCAAGATCTAGAATGACCCAATATTTTGTTATAAATAGGAAGGTTTTCCTACCATTCTTCACCTTTTGTTGCCTATTAGATCACTCTGGATCTATACACTTGGTCCCATTTTTCTACCATTCTTTGTGTGGGCTCCTTTGAGTTCCATTCTTTGTGTGGGTTTTCTACACCAACAAGAGAGATAAATCTTAGATGCGAAGTGCGAGGACTTCCAAGAACCCATCCCAGGGGAGAATTGGATACGCCTTCTTTTTTTCCTCAGGAATTGCCCAATTAATATAAAAATTCTTTCAAAAATTGTTCTTGTCTTGTCTGTTGGTATATGGAGCAAACCTTGTTTTTACAGCAATGTCTTTCCATGCATAGATCTGGTTTGTAGCTCTTTTATGTTCAACTAACGCGGATACGAGAGATATTGGCAACCACTTTTGTTGTTAGGGCTATTAGTTATGCGTAGCTAAAGTGAGTCCTTACCGTACACTTCGACGAAAGTTCATACTATGATGATCTATAATTTTGTGTTGTGATATGATAAGAAGTGTTATTCTATATTTTTCACATATGTTTTATGATTGATATAAATATGCAATCAATGCGCTTAGGGCCACTACATTATTTTCTTCCTCATGGTGCAAAAACCTGGTTCCAACACCCCCATACGCGAGTGAGACTTTGATCTTCGCGGGGAAAGGTCATTTTCAGGAGCCAATAGTTGGAGGGTTTGTTGGTTGCGCGATAAACTCACAGACACAGGTTAGGACCCCTCTAGCCAACATTTTGTAATGAATAATGTATGCAAATTCTCTATTAAAAAGGGTGGCCAAACCTAGAGTTGTCTTCTACACAAAGAGGTTCCGAATTGTACATCGAAACAAATCCTTTGAAAGACCTTTTGAGCTTTCCAAGTTCTCCAGCTTCCTCAAATGAAACTCTAAAAAGTATCTCAAGCTCTCTCCTCCATAAATACTCATACACAACTACATAGGAGGGTTTAATATAGTTTTCCACGATCCTAAAATAAAGGAGAAAAAAACTCCTTAGATCCCCACTCCAAGGAAAAATAACTCTCTAAATCCGTTAAAATATGCTCTGCGTGAGGTTTTGAGGAGAAAATCTCTCAGATCCATCTATCAAGGACCTTATCCAAAACTCAAGGGATGAGAGAAAATCGCTCGAAGACTCTAAAATTCATAATGAATTTAGAAATCGGAATTTAGAGAAATCCTCTCATAAATTGATTTCCATTTTACAAATAAAAAAATTCAAATATGAGCACATCTACATTCAAATTTAAATACCCATAACCTAGGTTCCAATGAGCTTGTCTTCGACATGGTGCTCCTTGGAAAATGTGTCGAATCCTCCTGGATCAATCTTCCCTTAGGGTTACCTCTAGACCCCACCAACATGGCTTTCACTCATAAAATGGGTCTAAACTACTTTTTGTTAGATTCGACGACATACATATAACAGAGATGCAAGGTAAAATCTATGAATGGTAAGAAAATTGCTTCACTTCCATTTGCAACTTGAAGTTCTAAGGCATATAGCGGCGGAGCTAATGCATGGACAACTAAATCACTTCTTGTGAATATGTTTGATAGTGGAGAGCGGTTCGACATCACTCACAGGAGTTATGGCCGCAAGGCCTAAAGCTACAAAAACTTGGTTTAGATTAAACAACCAATATAGGAACATGTTTGATTTACATATGTTTATATTATTTCACAATCTTACGAGAGTATTCACGAGTGTACATAACTACATAATATCATTTTTATCATGAATATAACCATAGACCTGTAGTCCAAACATGCATTAGACTCATGCATATATATAATATTATACCAATCATGAGCACAAGGTGAGCCTCACTACTCGGGCATCATTTATGAACACTTAAAGTATTTCCTCATTTTCATATGAAAGAATCAACAAAATCCATATGAAAATATAAACAAGAAATTTACATTTATCTGTGCGTCTAAAGATGATTGACATATTTGAAGGGGAGGACTTCAAATCTCTACCTAATCGCCCAGAGCAAGCTGCACCTATATTCATATAGTTGAACACCTTTGATCCGGATCCAAAGTTTGAGGATGTTTGCTCTTGGAAATTCACACCCCAAGGATTAGTCACATACTGGGAAAGGGTATTTGTCTCGGTGGTTTAAATTCTTACAAAAAAATAAGCATTATAATATCTCACTCACTCCTTGAATAAAAACTTCAGGCTTCACCCGATATTGAAATGATCATTGCTTAGCTCCAGGATGTAGAACCTCTTGTATAAGCTGAGTTTCATGATGGTCTTCATACTTAGGCACCACGGTCACAATCCACTATACGGTGGTTTTGCAAATTTTTCAACAAGAATCGTAGTGATGAGATTGCCCTATCAAGTGTTTCATTAGACAAAAAAAGCACCATGTAGTTCAAGTATCACGAGCTTCCCTTTGAGCATGCAACTTATGTGAGGAATAACACCCTAGGCTTCTAAACATTGGCTCTTAGACGTTTCCGGTCAACTCGATTATTCAACTTAGCTACTGTTATCACCTCTCTCCCTATCTCTCTCTCTCTCTGTCCCTCCTCCCTCTCTCCCTCTCTCTCTCTCTCTCTCTTTGCAAGGTTTCCCTCCCACACATGCTCTGTGTTATTTCCAAGGATGGGCACTTCGGCCCCTCCCATGCAACCCCCATCCAATCTTCTTCAATGCTTGACAATGTTGATTTGGCCATAGGTCATGTTGAAATTAAGGAAATTTAATGTGGTTGTATAAGTCACATTTCTAGACATGCAACAAGCAATCACCATACATACCATGCACCACAATAGGCACACTTTGACCCTCCCCTCAAGGCTTTGGATGCATGTGTCTCCCTCCATTTAGTCATCAATTTATTTTCCCATAGATTTATATACATGTATAATTTACACGAGTTGGGTTACATACATAGGGTGTTATAGAAAAAGGATTGTTACAAGCTTATCTATGTATATGCCAAAAGGTAAAAGGAAAAAGGATGTCCTTGCCTTGACTTCAATATCACATTAATTTCTTCGGACTAAGCCTTAATAGTCCTAAACGTGAGAATAACATTCTCATACAACCTTAATATAATAGCCTCTACACCAAAAAAAAACCTTTACATATACATATATATATATATGTTAAATAGATCTAATTTGTAAATATATTTTGTTAATTTTTTAATATAATAAACATCTTAAATCTAATTTAAAAATAATTAAGAAAAGTTATTGGTGTGTACACACTGTGCGTTAAAGTTAGATATGTATCTTTGAAAAAAAAAACTTAATATTTTAATGTTTAAAGGAACAAGAGTAGGTAGGTTTGGAAGATTATTTTTATCTCAAGGGATATCTTAAAACAACTTCTCATGGAATTTCACAAATTATCAAATTGAGATATATACTTATTTTGAAGTTTTTAGAAAATAAAAATAGAGTAAATTAATTGTTTTTTATAAACTATCATAGTATAACTATGAACTTGATGACCTCTCAACCAACTAAAGATAGAAAAAGATGATTTGTAAATTTCAAACAATTTCTTTCTTCCAAGCTCTAAGAGAATACAATATTGTAGTGGACTCTCTAATTAACAAATCAATAAGTTTAACATTGAGATTTTGTTTTGTAAAAACCGAAAACATGCTTTAACCATACCTTCTTTGTAGGGTAATAATCATTGGACACATTACACCATTATCAAATAACATATCACCATTGTCATCATTCGATTTTAAGCTAAAGAGATCGAGATATGAAATGATTACACCCTTACTTCACACTTGCACAAATTAACTCCTAACCAACATTTTGAATCATAATATGTATTTTAACTCTTAACCAACATTTGAATAATAACATGTTTTTTATCAAAGCAATAATGGAATATAGAGTTTTTGTGTAGATGGCTAAAAACTGTGTTGCACGGTGAAATACTACTGGAGCATCGAAAATCTTGAAGTTTGACGGTTGTAAATTAGATTTTTTCAAGAAATTATGTCGAGATTTTTTCATAATCTTGCCGAAATTTCCTGAATTATTAAATGCGTTTTTATTATTATTACTTGAAAAAAAATTAAGAAATCTTACACTAATAGTTTATGGTGAAAATGGATTAACACCATAAACTTGTCAAAATTTTAAAATTTAATAGCTATAATTTACAAAAATCTCTCCATATTTTTAGGCCTATAGGCCTTGTTTTGAATTAATATAGGTACTTTCGTCAACCAATTCATTTTGATAATGACACATGTCACTAGTTAGGTCGATAGGCCTTGTTTTGAATTAATACGGAGTGCTTTTTTAAGTCGACCAATTCATTTTGATAATGACACATGTCACTAGTAAGACGCGTACAAAAAAATCACAAAATCATAAAATATAATAGCTCCAAAAATAAAATAATACTATAGCTTTATCATAAAAATCATAAAAGATAACCATTCAAAAAAACAAAAATATACCTTCATTATAGCAAGTTCACATATTTCTCTCAATTTTTAGAAATTTTCCCTCATAACTCATTTTTTGAAAAAGAAATATACCTTCATCATATATATATAAAGTTAAAAAAAAGCATAAGCACATGATAGCTTTTTACCAAAAATGACTTCTTGAGTTCCATTTCTAAATTGGGTAATATGATTTATGCTTATTGGTAATATGCTTTATTTGCTAATTCACGCGGCTCTTCATATTCGATATATATACCATATGTAGGAGGATACGACCTTATTCGAAGAAATTAGCACTGGGAGGTTGTTTCCTGCAGAGACGATGTATGGTAATGAGCGGTGACCCACAGAGACTCTAGATGTTTATGCTTTGGAGAATGTTAACTCTAGTGAATTGGAACACACACGAGAAACGGTGAAGGAGGAGAAGAAGCATAAGCGCGAGGAGCATTTGGGTGAATTGGGAGAAACGATGGCCGTATTTGGAGCGTTTGCATTCATATTAAAATAATCTTTTACTTTGGATGCGATTTTTATTTTGGAATATAATAATTATGTTGGAATTTCGACGTACGAGAATTTGTCTTAAGAATAAAGCCATATTAATTCGAGAGGAGAGGGATCAAGAAGTCGGATTTCGATATTAAAGTAATGTTTTATTGTTCTAGATTTAAAGATAATATTAGTTCATCGAGTATTTTAGTATGCAAAAATCTGAATGAACGAACATATTGATATCAAATTATTCTTATGTAGTACGAGAAGCACGAAGCAAAGAAGGATCCCGAGCATGCGCACGGGCCGCAGATTGAAGAGGAGATTGCGGGGAGGGTTTGCCCACGAGCATCACGAGAAGAAGGGTCCAAAAAGAAACGGATGAAGTGAAGCTTGACATGAACCTTTTATAAGGCGTAGGGCTGGAAAATTAGTGGCACGAGGTAAATTAAGTTTTCCATTATAGCTTTGTATTTTTGTTTAAATACTGATCGTTTTTCAAAATCTAATGCACGTTGCGGTCGGCCTTCAATGTGTTATCTTTTCCATTAAATTCGTACCTTGTGAAGATGGACTTCCTGGATTATTAGAAGTCAACACGACTTTATGAAAAATAGGAAGTCCATGTGAAGTACCCTTTGGACTGTGTCATAAAGGAAGTTACGTAATTTTTTTTTCATTTTTAGAAGATTAATATGAATATGCTTTTTTAAATGTTGCTTTTATTTTTTCATGTTATATAAATTTTAGAAAAATCCTAAATCCAAATGGTAACTTTTGGATTTTTAGGATTATGATAAGAATAGCATAATCGGGAATTTGTATATCATATAGTGGTTTCTAGTGTGAAGGATTCCAAAAATTGATAACACTTTATCTATATATAAATGTCTCCATTTGTCTTAATCTCCTCAAATTTCATGTATTATTTGGGATTTTTTTAATCTCGATTTAGATATACATATGTGTTGCGATTCATGTACCCTATATACATGGTTGTTTGCCATCTGATTGTTTTGTCAATCAATTCATTTTGGTAATGACACATGTTCTTAGTGAGACATGTATGTAAAAAAAATAGAAAGTTCACATATTTTCTTAAATTTTTAGGAATTTTCCCTTGTAACTTATTTTTTTAATAGAATTAGAGAGATCTTTCCAAAAAGATTATTTTCTTTATAGAAAGTAACCATAAACTTCTAAGTTGCCCAATTTGAACTCACATGTCACTAGTAAGAGTTGTGTAAAAAAAAATAGTAAGTTCACATATTTAATTAATATTTAATATATAAGTAATATTTAAACTATAAGTAATGAATAAATCTTTAATTCACATATTTATTTTAACTAGATTTACTTCACATTTTTCTATTATATTATCATTAGTTACAGAATCTTTCTCCAAGTTGGGTTTTTTACCATTACACTCTAACTAAATTTCAATTAAGTCTTTTGCAAGTTGGGATAATTATATTAGTTGAATCCCACATGTTGTTGCTATATAGCTATGATAAATGAAGGAAGTTATACTTAAATATGAATTCACATGTCTTTGCCTAGTGATTTGATTCCTAGATGTCTATTTCTACCTTTTTGAATTTGAACTTTTAACCTTTTACAAGAGGGCGCATGCATTCTTAACTATTAGAAGTTTAGAACCACTCTATGTATAAATGGATCCTTGAGACATTCAATTTTTGTAAATTAAAATGTCATCTCATCTATTAGTTAGATTACTTACAAAATATAATGTAATCAATTTAGTATTTAATATTCCACCATGCGGTTCTAATGACATTGGAGAATGTTTTTGTTAAACAATTCTAATATAGTTACATATTATAAACTTAAAGAAAAAAATACAAAAGATTGTAAATTTAAGTTATCAATTGCTATTTTCTTGTAAAACTTTTTTTGATTTAAAACGGATAAGATGGCAAAACGAGCTGACTTCACTGTTACATTGACAAAATCTCCTTCATCTCAAAAACTACAATTACTTAAAATTAATAATTAACAAATGATACTCCTATCGGTCTCTCCTTGCACCTCCTGGGGCTTGCTTCCCTTTAGTAATTTAAATCTTACCAAATTTTCTATAATTTTCAGAATAAATCTCACTTTTCAAAAAGAATATCATATTTCCAGCTCATCTCTGAAAATAAATCAGACTCTTAACTCTCTGTTTCACCTTCCCAACTTTAAAGGCGGAAAATCAGCAGCGCACAGAGGATCACGTTCACCATACACGACTGAGGCTCGGTCCCGCTGTTCGAAGCCAGCACCAAGGCTAAACCATGCCTGTGATTATTAGTTGAAAGACCCGGACCCTTCGCTAGGTGCTCCCAGAATATACAATTTTTTATTGTTAATGTGGGTATGCGACCTCTGCCTTGCTATGGCTCTGCCACCAACAAACAATATCGTCGTGATCTGCATGTGTCAGTGAATTGGGCTCGACCGACATACTGTCTGCGGTTACACGACACCGTGATAATAAGGCGTTGTCGTAACAGAGAGCCACCGTGCAGTTGTATGTAAATGCGTGGCCAGCTACAATTAGTGGACAGTGCGAGAGAGGTTTTCTGAGGAAGTTCATTTTCATTTTCTTGGTGCAGTTTTCGTGATTCTAAAGCTTTATTTTCTAGGTTATTAGTCCATTAATGTTTCATGTGAAAGCCAGACATACCTATGCCATGCTTGTGGTGAAAGTGACGGCCTCAGTTTCCAGTGACGTGAGACTACGACGTCCAATAACTATATAAGCTTGTAGATACCTTTATATCATAATACATATATTTCCATTTGATTGGTTATTTATTTTTACTTTATTTCCTTGTTTGATTAAAAAAATTTACCCTTTTTTTCTTAAATTAATACGTTCATAGATATTTATTTAATTTGAAAAATCATGTCGTGCATGGTAAAAATAGTTAATAAATTTAATGTTTTTATTACCATTTTTATTGCATTTCGTTAAATGCAAATGCATAATTTTAGCTAGATTTGATTAGATGTAATTAAGGTCATTAATTTTTCATAATAAAATTAACGGTTTTATTATATAGAATCAACTTTTTACATTTTTTTTGTTTGCAGGTTTTTGGTTAAATGGTGATGAGGCACGAGTTGTTATAACACTCATCACAAGTTTAATCATGTTGTTGATGTAATTAAGGTCATCAAATTTTCATAATAAAATTAATGTTTTTTATCACATCTAACCAAAACTCTTCACTTTTTTCAAGAAATCTGGTCAAATGCATTTTTTTCACGAGATTTAGTTAGATTCAACCACATTTTTTTCACGAGAATTGATTAGACCTATATGCACATTTTTCACAACATTTCAAATCCACACTGTTGTTGTTAGATGTAATTAAGGCCATTAATTTTACATAATAAGATTAATGTTTTTATCTCATATAACCAAAACTTTTTACTTTTTTCAAAAGATCTGGTCAAATGCTTTTTTTTCAATTGGATTGGTTAGATGCAAATGCACAATTTTCACAAGATTCTATTAGATGCAAATTCACATTTTTCATGGGATTTTGTTAGGTACGGATACACATTTTTCACGAGATTTCTTCTAAGATGCTTAACTACATTGCTCACATATTAACAAAGTCCTTCACATTTCTCATTTATAAATATTATAAATATAATTTTTTTAATAACATTTTTAATTATTAATAAAAACAATAAAGCCAAAGCCCTTCACATTTCTCTAGCGAATTTTGGTTTGTTATAGTCAAGGCCGTTACTTTCTTAAAAAAAATCAACGAGTCCAACCAAAATCCTTAACATTTTCCAAAAGCCAACTAAGGGATTTACTTAGATCTGATCAAGATCAAATCGTTGAAAAAAATATTATATATATGACAATCCTTTGGTACAGCACATATTTGTTAAAATCAAAATTAAGTAAATACATATAGTATTTTAGAGTTAAATAAAATCAAAATGAATAAATATAACATTTGGCCTTCATCGCATGCAAAGGGCAAAGGGCTTTGTTGAGACATGATTAAGGTTAATCTAATGAAAAAATAATCATTGGGACAACTCTTTTTGCATACACCACACAATTATTAAAATTAACAATTAAATAAACATCATTATGAATTATCTTGTTAATTTTAAAATTGGTATTATTTTATGATTAGATAAAATCACAATAAATAAGTACTATAGCCTTGAACACATTCACACAATACTTTTCACATTTTCTGTATTTAAATATACTATAATGTTTTTCTGAATATATATATATATATATATATTATTTTCAACAATTTTAATTTTTATTACATCAAATCACAACCCTTCACATTTTTTGGGGGATTTAGTCAAATGCACATTTTTAAAGGGAGTTAGTTATGCAAATGCACATTTTTAATAGGGTTTTTTTAGATACATATGCACATTTTTCACCTTGTTAAATGTAGATGCATATTTTTCATGAGGTTTGGTCAAAAGTAATCAAAGTAGTTAATTTTTCGTAATAAAATTAATGGTTTTATCAAAACGAATCAAAACTCTTCACATCTTCACTTTTTTCTTGGGAACAGTTTTTAGTGGAGGGATTTTCACCATATTTGATCAAATATAATCAACACCATTAATTTTTCATAAAAACAAATAACATTGATCACATCTCAACAAAGTCCTTCATGTTTCTCATATCTAAATATTATAATAAAATTTTTTTCAACTACTTTTATTAAAATTATTAATAAAAATTAATGGGCTTCATCATATCATACCAAAGACCTTCACATTAGCTTGGCCTATGGTGATCATTCCTTTAATTTCTGTAAAAAATCATCATCTTGATCACATCAAACCAAAATCCTTCACATTTTCCAAAACCCAACAACCTTGATCACATGAAGGGCTTTGTTCGGATGTGATCAAAGGTCAAATCATTGACTATATATATATATATAAAGTTTTGAAGTACACCACATAGTTTGTAACACCCGACTTAATTTATTTCGTTTTATTTTGTTAAAATTTTGCAAAAATTACATTTGACTATTACATGAGAAAAGACTATCAAATGTGTTAAAAGTAGTTAATGACCCTGTTGTAGCTGCTACAAATACCCTCCGAAATTTAGCACCAGTCTAAAATTTGAGAGCCCCTATCACTTTTGACGAGATACATGATAATGGGATCGTCCCTCGAACATCAACCTTAGGCCTAGGGCATCCTCCCTGCCTAGGTACTCTCGGGTCAAAAGATGGTTTTGGTATCATGGATGGTTTAATCTGGTCTTTCTCTCTATTTCCTTTTTTTTTTTAAAGTGTAGTCACAGGGTCGCAACCCTCATGAATCTCGACCATATGCGACTTGGTGACCTTTTCAGGTTGCAGGGTCGTAGGGTCACTCTTCCCCTCAACACGGGACCTTAACGACTTAGTGACTGATCTGGATTTTATGCAAGAACACAACAGAATACACATATAGCCATAGATATAGAGATGCAGCAGAAATATTGCTTCATTTTATTAATAAAACAAATGATTGAAATTAACAACTTGGGTGCTAGTAGGCGTATCTCTGAGAAGAGATGTGGCGGCTACAGGCCTCTGAACCGTGTTACAATGATACATAATGGAAATGAGCAAGCGAGGGCACTGGTAGTGTATCTCTGAGAAGAGATGTGATGGCTACAGGCCTCCCCACTGTGTTACAGAACTGACATGATGGAAATAGATGAGCGAGGGTACTGGTAGCGCTTATCTCTGAGAAGAGATGTGTCGGCTACTAGCCCCTGAATTGTGTTACAATGAGGTTTGAAGGCCTATTTATTGTTGAGAAATAATTTAAAACCCAAAATGTCCAAAAACTTAACCCTAAGAAATGAAGCACCAAAACTGTGGGCCCTGTTTAGGTAAATTGGCGTTTCAACTTCTCGGGGACGTAACTTTGGCATCCGATCTCCATTTGACATGCTCAATAGCTCGTTAGAAAGATCTATCCAAGGACTACAACTTTTGAGTGAGAAACATCGGTCTATGAACCATGTTGCTCCCCGTTTTCCCAAAAAGTGTCATTTAGGGCCTCAAAATGGCTTCGGAAGTCCAAGACCCGAAAAACTACTATAAATAGTAAGTTGTGCTGAAACTTACAAACTGAAATAACTGATGGTGAGGGTTCAAATGGACTTGGTGGGTGGCCACTAATATCCACCTTGATCATTAAGTCCCCAAAACGGGTCTGGGAGTGCAGGACCTGAAAACCTGCTAAAAATAGTAAGTTGTGCTGAAGCTGAAAAACTGAAAGAATTGATGCCACTGGTCCAAATGGAATAGGTGGGTGGCCATCGATATCCACCTGGATCATTCCTCCCTCCTTAGGAAGCAATGGTCTCCATTGCGTTAAGTTCCTCCATGGGGGCGGGGCGCGGGGGAAAATTCTGCTGAACTTGGTATTAGATTCATCCAAGATGTCGCAGACCTGTTGGCGGATGTGCTGGATGTAGATGTGCCAGCGGTGGGCAGTCGTTGAAGGATTTGGGAAAAGTTATCCATCATCACGTTCCTCTATTTCTCGAAGGCCTCCCCGAGCAAGATTTTGATAGGATCTCCTGCTTCCTCGTCTTTCTTTCTTTCCACCATGGGGGGTCGTCGGGGTTGGCGAGGCTGATCTTGGAAGGGTGGAACCAGATCGAGCTCGAACTCCTTATACCCTGACCGTGTTGGGGACATGCAAAGAAAAACAGATAAATATCAGACCCGCTCCGATGCCATTGATCCGGATTTTTTTTTGCAGGAACGCAACAAAATACACATATAGCCATAGATGCAGAGATGCAGAAAAAATAGTGCTTCATTTTATTAATAAAATAATGACCAAAATAAGCTTACAAACATAATGGAAACAAGCTAGGGCACTGGTAGCGTATTTCTGAGAAGAGATGTGGCAGGCGCAGGCCTCTGAGCTATGATACATTGAGGCTCGAAGGCCTATTACAGATATAATGGAAATAAATGAGCTAGGGTACTGGCAGGGTATCCCTGAGAAGAGATGTGTTGGCTACTAGCCCCTGAACAGTGTTACAAAATTGAAATGATGGGAACCAGTGAGCTAGGGCACTGGTAGGCTTATCTCTGAGAAGAGATGTGTCAGCTACCAACCCCTGAACTGTGTTAAAATATAGACATGATCAGAACAAGTGAGCTAGGGCACTGGTATCGCTTATCCCTAAGAAGAGATGTTTCGGCTACCAACCCCCTGAACTGTGTTACAATGAGGCTCAAAGGCCTATTTATTGTTGAGAAATAATGTAAAACCCAAAACTTCCAAAAAGTAACCCTAGGAGATGAAGCGCCAAAACTGTGGGCCCCGTTTGGGTAAATTGGTGTTTCAACTTCCTAGGGACGTAACTTTGGCATCCGATATCCATTTGACGCACTCAATAGCTCATTAGAAAGATCTATCCAAGAAATATAACTTTTGAGTGAGCAACATGGGTACCCGTTTTCCCAAAAAGCGTTGTTTAGGGCCTTAGAACGGCTCCGAAAGTCTAGGACCCGAAAAACTGCTACAAATAGTAAGTTGTGCTGAAAATTGCAAACTGAAATAACTGATGGTGGGGGTTAAAATGGACTCGGTGGGTGGCCACCAATATCCACCTGGATCATTAAGTCCCCAAAACGGGTATGGGAGTGCAGGACCCGAAAACTTGCTAAAAATAGTAAGTTGTGCTTAAGCTGAAAAACTGAAAGAATTGATGCTGTGGGTCCAAATGGGATAGGTGGGTGGCCACCGATATCCACCTGGATCAGCGACCTTGCGACCTACACCTTGTTCGCAGGGTCGCCAGGTCACAAGGTCGTGGATCTCCTCATGAAACCACATTTTGCGACCCTGCGACCCTGTGACCTAGCGACCCCCAGGTCATTGAGTTTCCAAGTATCCAGGTCGCAATAGTAGAAATGTTATCGAAAATTGTGACTTAGTGACCCAACGACCTAGCGACCCTGCGACCTTGCGACTGCAACTAAGGCTCGCACATGCGACCTTTTTATATAGAGAAGTGTCATGTAGGTTGCATTTGACCTGCACAACGAAGCTTCCAAAGTGGTGCAGTACGCGATTGGAGAACATATCCATCGGGTAAATCCTATTATCCCACCTACCTTGGTAAATCCTCACCCTAGCTAGGTATTCCCGTCTTGATCCTCGACTATCGGTGTTTTACCATAAACAACCCTTTTTCCTTAAACTCTCTCTCTCTCGCCAAGTCACCACATCTTACCCAAATTAGCTGAGATCCCTCTGTTTCCTCTCCGTTCCCCCTTTGGTCCCTCTCCCCAACTCTCAGGGGCCTCCTCAGCCTTGATTGTCCTTCTTTCCTCTTATTTTCTCCTCTCTCACACACAGGTTTCATCGACCCACTCTGTCAAGGAAGCCCTAACGTGACCTAGCGTCTCACGAACTAGTGACTTGCGACCCGCGATAAAGTCACCGGGTCACCAGGTCACCAAAGCCATCATTTTCACCCCAATGCGACCCCGTGACTAGGTTGCCAGCATAAATCTACCTTTCCTAGACCTTCGCGACCAAAGGTCACAGTTGCCTAAAAAATTCCTTGTGCGACCAGCCTTGTTGGTCATTCGACACCCCAGACCTGCCTGGGCAATAGGTGGCTTGAATCGTTTATTATGACTATCATATTATTGTGTCCATGTCGTCGGTCTTATCGTGGGATTGTTTCTTGAACATGCCAGGTGACGTGGAAGATGAATTTGATTGCATCTCAATCTCCTCTGCGTCAGGCGATATGGCACCCCCAATGATCTAGAGATGAAAAAGAACCCAGAGATTGATGCTCTAGAGAGTAATTTACCTCTAGTGCTGACTCCCATCGATGGAGACACAACTTGTGTATTTGGAAAGAGTTCCAAAATGTCTTGGTACGACATCTACCATGAATTTGCAAGACAAGAGTTCCTAGAGGACTTAGCAGATTTCCAAGTGTACCTAAATGTTAAGAGGTCTAAACTACACTATGTTGCAGTGCACCCCCCAATCTTCCCATGCGCAGAGGTCATCAACTGGATTCTATGGAAAAAATATTCCAAGCATTGGGTCATAAGGGATCACACTGGGGCAACTTTTTCCAACCTAGACACCATAGATGCCAATGTGTACTATTATTCACTGTAAGACAAGGAAGAGTCCTTCAATACCCGGTGGGTGGCAACACACAATGTTCAAGTTCAGGATACTTTAAAGAGTTGGTGGGGAGACCCTGAGAAGTTAAATGGGAAGAAATACCAGGAGTATAAGACGAAAGGCCTCAAGAAGGTCTATAGGCTCATCGCAGCTATGATGTGCCAGATGTACTAAAGAATAGATTCCAACACCTTCAATGGAGTGTGGGTCCCCTTAATGCACGAGGTCGCCACCCATGGGACGTGCTTCAATTGGGCTCACTTATTAATATCGGCTTTGAGGGCAAACATATCAGCAACAATGGTTCTTGAGGAGGGGTTAGCATCTGAATTCCACATGGCCTCATATCTATTGGATGTTGTTTGTTTGCGATGCTACTTTGACCAATGGTCTCATAATTGGGACCCAAAAGATGGAGGCCTAAGCCACAAAGATTTGAATATTTTCTCAGACTCCAGATACAAAAAAGACATCGATCTTATATCAGAAAACTTTTTCACTACACTCTACCGACTACTATTCGGGGAGGACCCACCCTGTATGTCCAAGATAGCCATGGACAGTCATTAAGGTGGCACACTGGTTCCCTATGCTGGAAGGAATCATCATCAGGGTTTTCAGATCCTTCAAGCCACCCCATGCATTACCAGGATTTGTCACCGACAAGCTGCTACTCCAGGAAGTTTGTCACCGGATGTCAAGTGATTTATCTAAGACATTAAGAAAAGTAAAGAAGAAACTGTGGCTGACCCTCCTGCTCACCATCGAATCTTATACAGTTAAATATTTCAAAGAGGTAGAAGCTGAGGCTGAGCAGATGAAAGGGTTTCGATTCATACCCTTATATTTCCGATCCTACGACCCAAAAAGGATTATGCCAACACACTGCAAACGGTCCAAGTTAAATTGGTCCTACCAACACACCACATAGCTCCAGAGGACGAGGTGAGGAATTGGTGTAACACACACATGCAGTTAGGCCCTGGAGAAGAGCTTGAAGTTGGAGGAGAACAAGAAGGACACTCTCAGGATGACTTGTGTTTACAAGACAGAGCCTCCGCCATGAAGAGAAAAACACATAAGGGAGGGGCTTCTTCCTCCCAAGTAAAGAAACCAAATAATAACACAGGCAATGATTTCCCAAAATATCTGGAGGAAGAAGGGGATGAAGAAACATTGAAACGACGAAATACTACCTTGGCAAGGCATACAATAAAAATTGTAACCACCGTGCATTCAATATATATGCCATAAATTTGGAATCCAAAAATGGAAACAACACAATCTCGATAATATCACTCGCGAGGATTCATCAATGCCATCCAATGCCATCATTAATGCTATCAATGCCATCATACATGCGTGATACAACTCTAATGCCAGTGCACAAAAATAATGAAATTGGTAAGCTCCATTTAATAATGATCCAAAATCCAAATAACAAGTAGAGATATCATGCAACAATAATCAATGCAACTCCACAACTTCAGTACTTTCCATAATTTCAATACAAATATCTTTGCATGTTTTTCAGAACATGGAATCCTCAAAAACCATCGTTTTGCACCAAAAGTCATATCAGAATTTACCAGCTAACTATAGCTATGGTGCATTTCGCTGTCATCCACTTCACCTGTAATTTGGAAATCCTATATCACATGCAGAGGATCATCTTCTTCTGAAATATAGTTGTTTGGCTCTTCCGGTACCAATGGAAAATGAGGAGAATTTCTGTATCCTTTCTTTGACATCACTATGTGAAATGAGGAGCTAGTAGAACCATGTTGGTGTAGTTGAGGTGGTGTCTTTACCGGTTATAAAATCTCTTTAAACATATCAATAGGTCAACAAAGGAGAGAATTCGAGCCAAGCTCGTTCTTCGCTAGATAGCAGAATTCACAAATGCATGCAATTCGTCCTTTAGTTTCTTGTTTTCATCAACAAAAACAAATATAACTTATTTTTGGGGGTTTTAATAATGCATGATAACTAAAGCTCAATTTTGTATAAATGTTAACCATTTATTACCAATTAATTCTAATGGATCCATCTTTAAGTTCATTTCATCATGCTCTGTTTCTGAATCACCTTTGTTGGGTGATTTTTCATTTTTGGCGGTCTTGTGCAACTTCCTCCAATATTGTTGATGGAATTTCGGATAAGCTTCCAAAATTTAAATTACCATTTTTATGACAATGTGTGCAACGATGTTGCGACTTTTTTCCATTAACTTCCTTATGATTTGGAGATTGGCCCTTTGTCGATTTTCCTTTAAAAATTTTCACAGCATAAAGAGACATTCTCTTCCAATCCAACACTTCGAAAATTTATGATTATATACTTTATGATTATATAGGCCAAAAAATGAACACAAAATATTATGCAAAAATTTACGAATGAAATTACAATACTTATTATAATAAAAATGAACTTTTGCATAATCAGGCCTATACCTTTGATGATCACCTTTGTCATGACTTTGATGAGGTGGAAGTTCCTTTCGAAACATCATTTTCCTCAATAGTCCCGAAACTCTCTCCAAAATTTTCTTTATATATCTAATTCTAGCATCTTGAGGTCAATCTTCAATCATAATGGGTTCTATTATACCTTGGGCATGTATTCCCAAGCCTTTCCCTTCGTAACCCATTTTTAGTAACAATTTTGAGCCAATTCCTTGAGTGTGCTTCTTGAAGGAACCAAAGCAAACATCTTCTTACGAGGAAATTGAATGTGAACAAGTGTTTCTTACCTCATTCATATTAGCATTCTGACACTTTTCTAGGACCTCTTCTGAAGCTTTTAATTGCAACTAAACCGCTTGAAGTCTATCTTGAAGCTCTTTCTTCTCATATTCCAATGCTTTCAACTGTTTCCACAAATTATTTCTTTCTCTGTCATCATCATACATATCCTCTACCATTTTCTTCATGGTTAAAAAGTCTCAAAAAATATTTAAATCTAGAAAAATATTTGCAAAGAAAGGATTAAAAAATGACTCATTTATAGAAATCGACATTTTAGAACTGAAGAAATTACCACCTTAAGAAGTTTCCTTCTTCTTTCTTGAATTAAACCTGACAAATGTACCAACTAAACTAGACAATGAACTACTATGATACAAAGTGATCTAAAATTTACTTGGGAGGACATAAAAATTTACAAATAATACCTTTTAATTGATCGCATGGGCTTGTAAGATTAAGTTACAATTTATCCATAAACATGTACATTCATCCATAAAATTGTAACATAAAATGCATTTAAGAACTTGATCAAACCATGAATAAAAAAAACATGAAGCATCAAGGTTGATAATGAAGTTCACCCCCTCCGATGCGGCTACGCCTCCGGATTCGTTTCCACAGGTTGAGAAGAGTCGTTTTATTGTCTTTGTAATGACGAATGTGTACAATTCTATATTAAAAAGGGTGGACAAACCTAGAGTTGTCTTCTACACAAAGGAGTTCAAGAATTGTACATTAGAAACAATTCCTTTGAAAGACCTTTTGAGCTTTCCAAGTTCTCCAAAGCTTCCTCAAAATGAAACTCTAAAAAATATCTCAAGCTCTCTCCTCCATAAACTATCCTTACACAAAGTACATAGGAGGGTTTTATATAGCTTTCAAGATCCTAAAATAAAGGAGAAAAAAACTCCTTAGATCCCCACTCCAAGGAGAAAATAACTCTCTAAATCCGTTAAAAGATGCTCCGTGAGGTTTTTAAGGAGTAAATATCTCAGATCCATCTATCAAGGACCTTATCCAAAACTCAAGGGATGAGAGAAAATCGCTCAAGACTCTCAACTTCATAATGAAATTAGAAATTGAATTTTAGGAAATCCTCTCATAAATCGATTTCCATTTTACAAATAAAAAAATTCAAATATGAGCACATCTACATTCAAATTTGAAATAACCATAACCTAGGCTCCAATGAGCTTGTCTTCGACATGGTGCTCCTTGGAAAATGTGTCAAGATCCTCCTGGATCATTCTTCCCTTAGCGTTACCTCTAGACCCCACCAACATGGCTTTCACTCACATAAAATGGGTCTAAACTCTGCCACCTGTTGGATTCGATGACATAAACATATAACACAGATGCAAGGTAAAATCTACGAATGGTAAGAAAAATTCTTCACTTCCATTCGCAACTTGAAGTTCTAAGGCATATAGCGGCCGAGGGCCTAATGCATGGACAACTAAATCACTCCTTGTGAATATGTTTGATAGTGGGGTAGTCTAGACTGCCAACTCCTAGGAGTTATGGCCGCAAGGCCTAAAGCTACAAAAACTTGGTTTAGATTAAACAACCAATATAGGAACATGTTTGATTTACATATGTTTATATTATTTCACAATCTTACAGAGTATTCCTGAGTGTACATAACTACATAATATAATTTTTATCATGAATATAACCATGGACACCATAGTCCAAGCATGCATTAGACTCATGCATATATATAATATTATACCCATCACGAGCACAAGAGTGAGCCTCACTACTCAGGCATCATTTATGAACACTTAAAGTATTTCCTCATTTGCATATGGCAACAATCAACAAAATCCATATGAAAATGTAAACAAGAAATTTACATTTATCTGTGCATCTAAAGCTGATTGACAACTGAAGGAGGGACTTCAACTTGTACCCAACCATAGGCAAGCTGCACTATAATCTTCCTTATGGTTGAACACCCTTGAGCCAGATCCAAAGTTTGAGGGGATGTTTTCTCTTGAAAATTCACACCCAAGGCTTAGTCACATACCTAGGAGGAGTCCACTGTCCCGGTGGTTTAAATTCTCACAAAAAATAAGCACCACAGTATCTCACTCACTCCTTGAATAAAAAACACAAGGCTTCACCTGAGATCGAAATGATCATTGCTTAGCTCCATGATGTAGAACCTATTGTATAGGCAGTTTCATAATTGGTCTTCCTTAGCAAGCACCACTGGGATCTGCAGTCACTAAACATGTAGTTTTACAAATTTTTCAACAAGCACTGTAGTGATGAGATTGCCCTATCAAGTGTTTCATCAGACAACAAAAAGCACCATGTAGTTCAAGTATCCTGAGCTTCCCTTTGAGCATTCAACTTATGTGAGGAATAACACCCTAGGCTTCTAAACATTGGCTCTTAGATGTTCTAGTCCAACTCAATTATTCAACTTAGCTCTGGTATCACCTCTCCCTCTCTCTCTCTCCCTCCCTCCCTCCCTCCCCCCCTCTCTCTCTCTCTCTCTCTCTCTCTCTCTCTCTCTACAAGGCTTCCCTCACACATGCTCTGTTCTGCGACTGCTCTCCTTCTCTACAAGTTGTGCCTCCTCGCTAAGCTTCTCTTGTCTTTTATTTTCTTCCCAAGGAAGCCATTCCACTATCTCGATCCCCAAGGAGGGGTCATGGATGGGCATCGCCCCCCTCCCATGCAACCCCATCCAATCTTCTTCAATTCTTGACAATTAAGGAAATTAAGGAAATTTAATGTGGTTGTATGGGTTTGTTCTAGACATGCAACAAGTAATCACCATACATGCCACAAGCACCACAATAGGCACACTTTGACCCTCCCCTCAGAGCTTTGGATCTGTGTATCCCTCCCTCCATTTAGTCATCAATTTATTTTCCACATAGATTTATATATATCTATAATTTACAGAGTTGGGTACATACATGGGGTGTTATAGAGAAAGGATTATTACAAACTTATGTATATGCCAAAAAGGGTAAGGGACAAAGGATGTCCTTGCTTGACTTCGATATCACATTAATTTCTTCTGACTAAGCCTTAGTGATCCTAAACCTGAGAATAACATTCTCATACAACCTTGTCGCAACAAGCCTCAACTCCAACCTCTTGCAAAATATATATATATATCTATATATATATATATATATATATATATATATATATATATATATATATATATATATATATATATATATATATAATATGTTAAATATATCTAATTTTTAAATATATTTTATTAATTTTTAATATAATAAACATCTTAAATTTAATTTAAAAAATTAGAATAAGTTATTTTTGTGTGTGCATACACCTTTGCGTTAAAGTTGGATATATATCATTGAAAAAAAAATGCTAATATCTTTTATTGATTAAAGGTACAAGGATGGTAGGTTTGGAGGATTAATTTTATCTCTCAAGGATATCTAAAAATAACTTTTCTTGAAGTTCGGGGGAAATTTGATGCAGGGGCATTGGACCCAAGACAATTTTGTACATAAATAAACCTAAAGGGGGGTCTCATGTTTTGTTTCCCCATGTAAATATTCATAGTTGAGTTCTTTTAGTTAATTGAAAGGAAAATATTGTAACTGCCCGAATTATTGATGGGCACCTAAAGAGATAGTCAGTTTTGGAGGCTAGTCTAATTGGAACTGTAGGAAGTTGAAGGGTTTGTAAGTCATCAAGGAATTGAATCGATTCCTTGTAGTTGTATAAGAATAAACCTCTATGACAGAGTTGAGGGACCTGCACAGACCTGCTTAGAGAATTTTAAGGCTGTATAAGACTGTAATAGAGACAGAGCGACGGGCCATTACATCGAAGATTTGGTCGTAACAGGAGTTGTAAATAATTTCTTATATAGCTGAATGAAAGAATGGTTTTAATGCATGTGTTTGGTTGATTCCTTTCCTGTACAAGTACTCTAAACCTTTGTAATTAGTTGTGTGAGTAATCTCTGAAATTGGTATGGAATGATGCTGTGTAAAAAGATTCCGCTTTCAGCAAGCCTAGGTTCGAGGATCGATAGAATAGAACCTTGCGCAACGTTTATTAAGAACCCTGTGAGAATGGGCCTGGAGTTCCAATACATGAATGTATAACCAGTGTATGTTGAATCGTGTCCAGAATTAGTGTTAATATGTTAAGCCATTTCGGGAAGCAATGCAATGGTAGTCCAATCTATATGGTGAAAGATACATTGGACCTCATTCTGCCGAAGTCTGATACCAAACATAGTGAGAGTCTAAAATGTAACGGAACGTGTTAAGCCATAGTATACAGACCAATTCGATGGGAAGACATCCAGGAGCTGGTATATACGCAGAGAACTCGGAATGAGCCTTTAACAAGATATAACGGAAGCGCAGAGGGAATACACCCGACAGAGCGTAACACAGAACCTGGAGTAAAGCAATGGAACCACGAGGGAGAATAGCGAATAGTAACGGCGGTTTCTGGTATTCATCGCACCACTCTTATACAGAAAGCAGTATTGAAGAATTCGTAGCGATTCCATAGAGTGCCTGACGCGTGTGTCCGAGCGAAATTGGAAAACCACCTTCCATTACGCGCCATTGCGCGTTATTGGTCGCACATGTTGATCAAGCGATATCCGTTGGATCGGGCAACGTAATATCAGTCGTCGGATAAGAACGCGAGGTAAGCCAAGTACGAATCAGCTCGTGTGTTCTACGTTTGGACGTGTGGGCCCTTTGTTTGTAATGGCCTTAGTTTCAATTCAATTCGAGGCACGAATAACCTTGGTAATGTTTATTAAACTTTGGCTATAATGCTATATGGCGACGGTAAAGAATTACCTTGGTCGATTCATGGGAGTATGCATCGTATATATGGAAGAACATAGGTTGGGTTCCAATTTGGATTGGTTCACCTTCCAGTGCGTGGGTTTCCTGTAGTATCATATCCACAGGTTGTGTGGGTTCCATCGTGACAAGGTCTTGCTCTATTGGGAGATAGAAGGGCTGCCTTATTGGCTTATGAAAATTATCAAGGTATTCATTAATCAAATTCTAGGAATTTGATAAATGAATTGTAGAAAGGATTAAGTAGACCCTTATCGATTGAATAGAAGTGAATCTGAGATGCTACATACATATAATAACTTGAAATTAATACCTCAAATCTACGAGATCTGAGATATTAACGCTTTTAGACTTAATATCTAATTGTCAGCATGGAATAAAGGGATATTGGGAGGTTTCCAGAATTGTGGAAACTTTGCATGCACTTTACATACAGTTTAAGTGAAACACTGAAAATTACTGGGAATGTGGGTTTGGCGGTAAACCCGCTATCAATTGGTATCAGAGCTAGAATTTAGTTAGCTCATTGAAGAGTTTTTTTTTGAAATCCACATGTACAAAACATGAAATAATAATTGATGTTAGAATCTGTTGCAGATTTGATTTGGCATGCAGTGAAGGTCTCCATATGAACAGAATCTGGATTTGAAGACAGAAGATTGCAGCAGGTAGAAATGAAGTGCAGGTGAGGAGAGAAGGAACAAGATCATTCAGGGATCTTGAGAGGTAAGATGATGAGCCTTATTCAAACTCTGGCTGGAAGGTATTTTTTGCAGAATACAAAGTGCAAGCAATTGAGGAAGACATCTCAGCAGAAGTAGGTCACAAGCTTTGAGAGAAGTGATAGAAGAGTCCAGCAAGGGATTCTGAGTGCATAAAGAGTGTGGCAGAACCTGAAATAATTCCCAACTGAGGTTGGATGAAAGAAGAAAAGGGATGTTCTTGAGAAAGTTGCAGAGTGAAGCCTAGAAAGCAGAGAGAGTGCTCAGAAGGTTCCAAAGAGAGGGGACCAGTACTTTCCAAAAGCCAGAGCTCAGGAGAGAAGCTTGGTGAGGTAAGTTGCAGCAAGAGAGCTTGCTGTTTGCAGAGGCTTAGTGTAGCTTGTGAGTGAAGAACTCCTAGAGAAGAGAATGGCTATTGAGAGCCATAGTAGAGACTGCAGAGATTGCAGAGGTTCTGAGAGAAACCACAGCAGAAGAGTGTGTGAAGATGCCAAAGAAAATGGCATGAGGAAGAATAAATCCACAGATGAAGAATGGCAGAATGAATTAGCTGAGATCAGGGAAGAGTTTAATGAAATAAAGATAAGGATAGAAGAAATCCAGAGATTTGGATGGCTCAAGAAGAAGAAGATAAAGTGGCAAAGGCTACAAAGGAAGAAGGAGAAGATGATGAATGCTCATAAGAAGAAAGAAATACTTAGAGTGATTGAGTATTTGGAGAAGGACTTGGAGATTGAAGCTTCAAGTGGGACCAAGGGGTCCAAGTGCCTTACATATGACATATTTTGTATGTTTGCAGGAACAACATGTGAGAAAGAACAAACTGTTGATGTTGTCACTGAGGAAGAAAATGGTGCAGCTAAATGTTTTGAGGATGTCCATGCACAGTTGGAGAAAGATTCTGCTTTCCAACATATTGGAAGTAGAAGAGATTTTGTTTGTGATATTGGCCAGAAGCTGGAGGCTGAATAGCTTGAGGACTCTAAAGAAGAGACCATTGAAGAATCTCTGGAGCATGTGGAAGACTTGGAACAACAAGAAGACGTGGTGATCAAATCACCAAATGAGACCATGAGGTCTTATGTTTTTACAACTAACAAATTGTATGTGAATGCAGGTGCTAATGAAGTCAGTTCACAGGATGGGACTGTGACAGATGAAGTTGACTGTTGCCAAGTAAAGTATGATGAGTATCTTTCAGATGAAGAACAGATTGAACCACTGCAGGAGAAGGAATTCATTAATTCCTTATCTTATAGGAGAGATTGGTTCAATGGAGACGATAAAGATAAATTTGTCATTAATGCAGATAATGACAGGGTGCTTTTGTTAAAGGGCCAGGTGGAGAAGGATGGATAGGTAGCTGGAGTCTTTGCAGAGATGAGAAATCAAGATTTTATTCTGATGAAGACTGAGGAGACAGTGACAGCGGAAGATAAAGAAGATTGTGGTGAGATGCCAAGATTGTGGCATGAGCAGAGGACAGAACAACAGAGAGAAGGTGTTCAGATGGTAAGGACAGAGATGAATGGGAAGAATAAAGCTCATTTTTATGAGCTGGAGCAAAGAGACATCCTTGAAGAGGATGGTGCAGAAGAGAGACTAGCTAACATACTCAAGGAATGTTTGAAGAATTGGAATCAACATTCTGATGTGCTAGTTGAGAAGGAGAGACAATTGGGACAACATACTGAGATGCTGACAGAATAAGGAAAGGCTCTGAGGCCTTGTAGACTTTGTTCTAACAAATGTTTGATGAATGCAGATCCTGTTGATGATGGAGATAAGTTGGCAGCATGGGGCAGTCAGTCGACAGAGAAGGAGGATTCTATGGAAGAATTTAAACCATGGAATGGAGAAATTGAGATGCTAGAGAGTATGCTGAATCAGCATGATTCCATACAGAAGAGAATACCTCGATTTCAAAATTGGGGGTTGCATAATGTGAAGACACAATGGGATGAAGATAGCAAAGAATTTTTGATTGAATCATCAGTAGGGACCATTGGGCCTTGGAGTTTTGGAACTGGTGAAGTGGCTGTATTGACAGGAAAAGCAGAAGACAATCCATCACTTGGAGCTATCTTAGAAGAAGAAGAGTTGTTGTAGAATAAGGATGAGCAGTGGAATGAAGATGAGACATCCATGTCTCAGATGCAGGAAATTGTTGCTATTAGTAGCAGAGAAGAGTTGGCTTGTTCGAATAGCCAAGGGAAGATTAAAGAGAAGACTGTATGGCAGACTGTAGGGGCTGCTACAGCAGTGGAGAACCAGAGTTTCACTCTGATAGAAGGTGAAAATGCAGTGGCTAGAGAACTTGATTTCATTGCTGGAGTTAATCAAGGAGAAGGAAGGCAATTGCGGAAGATTTCCAGGGCAGAAGAAGAAGATGCTGAACTTGAGTTGCAGCATGGAGAAGATTTGTTTGGCCAAAGGAGATGGAAAGAATGTTTGCTGAAGATATTCAGAAAAGAAGGTGAAATGCCAGAGCAACAACTTGGAGTGTTGTTGGAGAGAGGGTTGAAGCAACAAGCTGAAGTGTTGCCAGCAGAGGAGCATACGTTTTACTGTTGTAGAGAGGGTATGGATGATTGGGTGGCAGTAAGCATAGAGAATAGGGCAACAATAAGAACTGAAGAAATAAGAATGCAACAAACAAAAGTAAGTGTCCAGCAGTCAGAGGAAAGATTAGACAGAGAACTAGAATTTATAAGAAAGTTAATGATAAAGATGCCTCAGAAAAGGGCAGTAGCAAGGAAACAAGGAAGCAGCAGCACAAGCAAAGCAGACAGAGGATGTAAAGGTACAGCCTATGGAAAGCTACATCATAAAGTTTGGAAGCCAGGAGGAATGCAAAAGAAGAATGCTACAACAAATAACCAGTTGCAGAACAACGTATGGGATCCAGGCAGATAAAGATGAAAGCACATGATCAGGAGATCATGAATCATTTGAACCTGGGGAGTCTGATGCAGGGGCATTGGACCCAAGACACTTTTGTACATAAATAAACCTAAAGGGGGGTCTCATGTTTTCTTTCCCCATGTAAATATTCATAGTTGATTTATTTTAGTTAATTGAAGGGAAAATATTGTAACTGCCCGAATGATTGATGGGCACCTGAAGAGATAGTCAGTTTTGGAGGCTAGTCTAATTGGAACTGTAGGAAGTTGAAGGGTCTGTGAGTCATCAAGAAATTGAATCGATTCCTTCTAATTGTATAAGAATAAACTTCTGTGACAGAGTCGAGGGACCTGCACAGACCTGCTTAGAGAATTGTAAGGCTGTATAAGACTGTAATAGAGACAGAGCGGTGGGCCATTACAATGAAGATCTGGTTGTAACAGGAGTTGTAAATAATTTCTTATATAGCTAAATGAAAGAATGGTTTTAATGCATGTGTTTGATTGATCCTTTTCCTATACAATTACTCTAAAACTTTGTAATTAGTTGTGTGATTAATCTCTGAAATTGGTATGGAATGATGCTGTGTAAAAAGATTCCGCTTTCAGCAAGACAAGTTTCGAGGATCGATAGAATAGAACCCTGCGCAACGTTTATTAAGAACTCCATGAGAATGGGCCTGGAGTTCCAATACAAGACCGTATAACCAGTGTATGTTGAATCGTGTCCATAATTGGTGTTAATATGTTAAGCCATTGCGGGAAGCAATGCAATGGTAGTCCAATCTATATGGTGAAAGATAGGTTGGACCTCGTTCTGCCGAAGTCTGATACCAAACATAGTGAGAGTCTAAACTGTAATGGAACGTGTTAAGCCATAGTATATAGACCAATTCGATGGGAAGATATCCAGGAGCTGGTATATACGCAGAAAACTTGGAACAAGCCTTTAACAAGATATAACGGAGGCGCAGAGGAAATACACCTGACAGAGCATAACACGAAACATGGAGTAAAGCAACGGAACCACGAGGAAGAACAGTGAACAGTAACGACGGTTTCTGGTATTCATCGCACCACTCTTATACAGAAAGCGGTATTGAAGAATTCGTAGCGATTCCATAGAGTGCGGCGCGTGTCTACGGCGAAATTGGAAAACCACCTTCCATTTTGCGCCATCGTGCGTTATTGGTTGCGCATGTTGATCGAGCGTCTCTGTTGGATCGAGCCCGATGTAATGCAGTGATCGGATAAGAAGGTGAGATAAGCCAAGTACGAATCAGCTCGTGTGTTCTATGTTTGGACGTGTGGGCCCGTTGTTTGTAATGGCCTTAGTTCAATTCAAGTCGAGGCACGAATAACCTTGGTAATGGTTATTAAACTTTGGCTATAATGTTATATGGCGACGGTAAAGAATTACCTTGGTCGATTCATGGGAGTATGCATCATATATATGGAAGAACGTAGGTTGGCTTCCAATGTGGATTGGTTCGCCTTCCAATGCGTGGGTTGCCCGTAGTCTCATATCCACAAGTTGTGTGGGTTCCATCGTGACAAGGGCTTGCTCTATTGGGAGATAGAAGGGCTGCCTTATTGGCTTATGAAAATTATCAAGGTATTCATTAATCAAATTCTAGGAATTTGATAAATGAATTGTAGAAAGGATTAAGTAGACCCTTATCGATTGACTAGAAGTGAATCTGAGATACTACATACATATACTAACTTGAAGTTAATACCTAAAATCTACGATATCTGAGATATTAACGCTTTTAGACTTAAGAGCTAACTGCAAGCTTGGAATAAAGGGAGATTGTGAGGTGGCCAGAATTGTGGAAGCTTTGCATGCACTTTACATACAGTTTAAGTGAAACACTGAAAAGTATTGGGAATACAGGTTCAAACGATAATAAAGCTATCAATTTCATAAATTATTAAGTTGAGACATATACCCTTTTGGAATCCTCTTTTTAGTAAATAAAATTAAAATAAATAAATTAATTTTTATTAACTATTATAGTATAACTATCAACTTGATGAATTCAAATGTCCTTAATAGCATGAAGATAAATCAACTTGATGAATTCAAATGTCCTTAATAGCCTGAAGATAAAAAGAAGTGGTTTGTAGATTTCAAAAAGTTTCTTTCTTCCGAGCTCTAAGAGAATACAATTGTCAAGTGGACTCTCCCATTAACAAATCAATAAGTTTAACATTGAGATTGTTTTTCTGGAAAAAACAAAGGCACCATACATTCTTTATATGCTAATGATCATTGGACACGTTACACAATTATCAAATAACATATTTCATATGACCATGCATCATTGGACACATTACACCATTATCATCAAATAACATATGTCATATCACCACACCATTATCAAGTAACATATTTCATATGACCATTGATTATCACCATTATCAAATAACATATGTCACATCACCATTGTCATCATTCGATTTTAAGCGAGAGAGATGGAAATATGAAATGATTCACACCCCTACATCACACATGCACACTCCTAACCAACATTTTGAATATTATCATAATATGTATTTTTAACTCTAACCAAAATTTTGAATAATAACATGTACTTTAACAAAGCAATAATGGAATATAGTCTTTGTGTGGATGTCTAGGCTGCACGGGGGAATACTACTTTAAGCGTGAAATTCTTTTAGGCAAGGACTTTAAGCTTGGAACTTTTATTTGGTGAATAAAAAATCAATGGAAATTTGGTGATTGCCATCTTTTTGCGGTGAAAATTTGTTGGGGGGTTTGGTTTTGTTTGGACACTTCAAAATTTATTGGCTGTTTGGTTTTTCTAAGTTATTATTTATGAAATTATAGTAATTTTTTGGTGATTGTCATTTAGAGTTGTTGTAGTTTAAAAAAGCAACAGAATAGTCTAGAATGCCGTAAAGTTTTTGAAAAAATCTAGCAAAGATTTATCAGAATCTTGTTTAGAGTTGTTAAACTTCAGTATTTTGGGTGCCTTAAAGGTTTTTGATAGTGCTGAATTTATTTCCACTATCAAAAATGCAATTTAAACACTCCAACTACCTGATTTTTTGAATTTTTTTTTTTACCAAATTCCAAAAAAAAACTACAATCAGAGCTATTTCTTTTGATTATGGGGTACAGGAGGAAGAGTGAATAATTGGTCTTCTTGTCCCATTTGTCGGCTGTGAGTCGTCCCTCACGCATTGGGATGAACACATCCATGCTTTTTAAATTTCACCTCGATAAATGAAGACCGTGCTTTGAATGAATTACGCACGAGAAAATACTTTAGAAAACATTATATTAATCTAACTCTACTTTTGCAGTCACCAATGATGGAATGGAATGTTACAATGCCAAGCGTCAATTATATTAATCGAATTACGCACCAGAAATACTTTGGAAAAAATTATATTAATCGAACTTTACTTTTTGCAGTCACCAATGATAGAATGGAATGTTACAATGCCAAGCGTCAATTATCAAAGATAACACTAAAAAGCTGTAAGTGCCTTTTTGCTTTAAAATATATTTAAAACATTAAAATAAATAAAAATTAATATATATTTTAGAATAATTTAGTACATTACACGTTTCATTGAATATATGCGAATTTTTAATACATAAATAAACATCAGAACAATTTTTGGGTTGATTTTTAAAGTGAAGGTTTTTTAATTTATTGGAGGTGAGTTATTTAAGGGGTGGAAGAATTGTCTTGACCCTTAAAAGTGGTTGGAATTTAAGTAAAAAAAATAAAAAATCTTGTAATAATAGTTTATAATGGAAAGGGATTCAATATCATCAAAAGTTTTTAAAGCATTTAAAACTTTGAAATTTGATAACTATAACTTAAATTTACAAAAAATTATGCCAAATTTTATTAAAATATTATCAAATTTTCATAATTTTCAAAATAAAAATACAAATTGAAATGTAATGAGCTTTTTTTTCCAATCCTCTCACTTTTCCAAGCTAATATCATGTTGCCAACTCATCTCTGAAAATAGATCAGACTCTTAACTCTCTGTTACACCTTCACAACTTTAAAGGCGGAAAATCAGCAGCACCCACAGGATCACGTTCACCTCATGGGCCGCCTACTGCCGTATCACCGACTGAGGCTCGGTCCCGCTGTTCGAAGCCAGCACCAAGGCTAAACCATGCCTGTGATTATTCGTTGAAAGACCCGGACCCTTTGCTAGGTGCTTCCAGAATATACAATTTTTTATAGTTAATGTGGGTATACGGCCTCTGCCTTGCTGTGGTTATGCAAGCAGCCAACAATATCGTCGGAATCTGCATGTGTCCGGCTCGACCGACATCCTGTTTGCAGTGACACGACCCCGTGATAATAAGGCGTTGTCGTAATAATACCTGAAAATCTCGTGCCAGAGAGCCACCGTGCAGTTGGATGTAAATTCGTGGCCAGCTATAATTGGTGGACAGTGCGAGAGAGGTTTCCATAGGAAGTTCACGTTCTTGGTGCAGTTCTCGTGATTTGAAACGTCGTTAACTTGTACTCGCTGTAGTCCTTTAAAAAAATTCACAGAAATTTTGATAGATTATGAAAAATTTCGGTAAAGAGTTTTGAAAATCTGGGTTAAAGTGGTTAAATTTCAGTATTTTGGGTGCTTTAAAAGTTTTTGATGGTGCTGAATCTATTTCCACCATAAAAATGTAATTCAAACACTTCAACGATCTGATTTTTTTTTACCGAATTCTGGCAAAAAACTGCTATCCTGGCTATTCTGTTGCGTCGGAAAACAACTCCCTCTAATATTTAGCAGCATCAAAATAGCTACAACCTCGAGCTTGTAAAAAAATATGTTAATTTGGGTGAAACAGTGTTTTTTTTTGGGGTTAAAGCATGCTATAAAGAATCCATGAATTAATCAAGAAAATTTTAGTAAAATTATGATAAAATAAAGTTATAACTGTCGAACTTTATGATTTTGGGTGCCCCAAAAGTTATTAATGGTGCTGAATGTATTTCCACCATAAAAAATTATTCAAACACTCCATTTTGATTTTTTGAAATTTTGTTTACCATATTCTAACAAAAAAAAATTGACATCTAAACAAATTTATACTATGAAGAACAACAACTAGTTAATTTAAATCAAAACAAAATTTATCATTAAATTCATTGAATAGTTATTTTTTAATTTTTTTGCCAAAAAAATTATCATTTCATTAGATATAAAATATAAAAAAAAAAAAGTAAATATACATTATTACTTATAAAAAATGTGATTAACTTGTTAGTGTTAAATGATTGGTTAATATTTTAGAGGGGGTAGTGTTTCACTATTATATTTTTAGATAAAAACAGTTTGTTTTTTTTAAAATACGTTTTTATTAATTTAAGAATAAATAGGTTTTGATTTATTTAATCTCTTTTTTTATTGCAAAAATGTTTGAGTTGTTAAAATCTAAATTAACGTTATGATCTTAATATAATAATATTTAGAAGCATTATTTTGTTATAATTTTTTATTCAATTTTTTTTTAATGAAATTCTGTCTAGGATTTTTAACTCTGTCTAATGTTTAGGGTGGTCACTTCACTTATCATCAATGACATGAAAAATGAATGATCACAAAGCTTGGTGAATTTTATTATATAAGGAAGTTTCTGAATTAGTTGTTAAAGAATAATATTAAAATAATAAAATCTTTGTTAGAGAATAATATTAAAATAGCTATTAAGAAATAAAATAAATTACAATCTAGCCAATGTATGATTTTCCATATGAATAGGGGATTTGGTAAACCCCTAAATTTAACATGGGATCAGACCTATTTTTGGTTGAATGAAATACATGCTTCAAAGTTTTATAGGGCTTAAAAACAATCATAATGTTTTTTTAGCAAGATTTAAGTTAGTGATCCCTAGGTAGAGAAACTTTGACCTTTTCCATATTGTGTTGGAAAAGGTCTCTTAGAGTAATAATATTAATAAAAACTAGTATCCTTTGAAATTAGTACTAAAACTACTTTCAATATGATAATATATTTTTATTAACATCTAACTTTAATTATATAAATCAATATAGATCCATTTTAAGTAGGAATCTAACAGAAGCCTAGAGGGATCAAATTTCTTCATGTGCAAATTTTTTTGGAGTGCAAAATATAATGTGTTATTTTTCATTGTTTAAACTGTATTTTTAAATGCTAACCAAAAAAACTGAATTTTTTCATGGCATATACATAATTTAAAAAAAAATGATATATAATATATACTTAATTTTCATTAAAATATTTTACATCAACACAGTTTATCACACAAGTTAAAATGCTTTTTTATTATTAACATATTTTTAAGTATATGTCAATATTAATTCTTATTAAATATTTTATTGATAACCAACATTGAATTTTTTTTATATACAACATTAAAATGTTTTATTTTTACAAAAAAGTTCTATATTAATATTAATTCTTATTAATAATTGACTTGAGCTTGAAGTAACTTCTTTGCTAAATGGCTAGGTCTGGAAGGCCGACCCCCTGGTTTCTTCGGCCGCGGCTCGTTGTGGGCTGGTCGCTCTCGCCAATCGCAACGCTCAGTGCTGCCCTCCCCTGCTTTCCTTGGTCTAGTGTTTGTGTGTGGCGCATTGGCCCCCTGCCTCTGGCTGCTCCTTCTGTCTCATGCCCCCGCCCCTTCATGGCTTTGGCCCGTGCTCCCCTCTGCTTGCCCGCCCTAGCTTCTTCAACCTAATCCTCGTGTTCGCAGGCCTGCCATGGCCTCCCCGGGCGGTACTTCGGAGGGGGCCAATGCTGAATCTGCATTCTCTGCCCTTGTTAAATCTCTTCCTATCCAGCGCCCTCGACCTTCCCTATCAAAGTTTGTTAAGAAGCTGGATGGCCTGCAAGAGGTCATTTTTCCCCCTGCATTGCCAAGAATGGCCGCTCTTTCCCTTGATGAGCAAGGACTCATTGGGAAATTTACTGGCTTATGGCCATCTCCCAAAACGGTTCAGCGTTGGACTGAGAAAAACTGGGCAGACAAAGTCAGCGGTAAAATCTCCATTCGTTTCTGCGAGAAAGGCTACTTCACATTTCATTTCGAATCAAAAGCTGACAAGGACTTAATCTTCAGAAACGGCCCTTATTTCATGGACTCCATAGGGATGTACCTGAACAAATGGACTCCAGACTTCGATCCCGAGCTGGATGTTCCTAATGTTGTTCCGGTCTGGGTCCGGCTCCCGCACCTCCCGCTCCATTGTTGGGGAGATGACTCGGTTCGCGCCATTGGCAATGCTGTGGGGAAGTACATCGATAGGAGTGAGCCCAAGGACAATATGCAAGCCTGCGCGCGTATCTGCGTCAAAGTTGACCTCGGCAAGGGTCTCCCGGAAGCAATCAAACTGAAGGTGGATGACTGGACACACATACAGCAGCTGGACTACGAACAAATCCCGTTTAAATGCAAGGTATGTCATGAGTACGGCCACTTTGCTAATCGTTGCTCTAAAAATGTTAACACTGAAAATGAACAGACCGAGAACCAATGGGAAATAGTTAAGAGGAAAAATACTGCTGCTACCCCGCAAGTTGGAGCTCCTCCCAAATCAGCTCCCAAATCTGCTCCCATCTCTACTCCCTTCAAACCTAATCCTTCCTCTTCTCCGTCTCCCCAGCCCTCCCCTCCCATGAAATCCTTGGAATCTTCCAATCCCTTCTCCTCCATCTCCCTTGATGATGACCCCCCCATCTCTCTTCACCCTTCCCAAGAGGAATCTCTTGTCCCCACTCCCCCCTCAAAACCTTCTGCCTCCCTTTCATGCGACCCTCCCCCTCCCAGATCAACCAGGAGCTCTTCCAAAGAGCATGGGGCCAACTTGGACGTTCATAAGAAGCATGGTCCTGGCAGGAGATCGACCAAACAACACAGAGAAGAAAACGCCCAAAAAGACATCGCCATGGGTACTCAAAATCCCATAGAAACTTACATCTTGGGACAAAACAGTAAGGAGGCAGCATTCAAAGAAGAAGGAGGGCGAGCAACTCTCCGTACCTCGCTCACCCAATGATGAAAGTCCTCTCTTGGAACAGTAGGGGATTAGGGCACCCCTCAAAAATCTCTGCCCTGAAAGATTTAATAAATCAGGAAAAACCAGGAATATTACTGTTACAAGAAACAAAGCAAGGACACCAAGAAATGAGAGGGATTATTGATCAATTCAAGCAATATAAAGGGAGCATCTGTGATTCTAGGGGAGCCTCAGGGGGAATCGCCACTCTTTGGAACCACACTGCATGGAGGCATCAAACTGACACAATCAGCCAATTCTGGATCAAAGTCACTTTAGAGGATCTAACAAGTAATCAAAAAATAGTCATCTACAATGTCTATGCTCCCAACCACTACAGGGACAAAGCACATTGTTGGTCTTCTCTTCAAACCGACATAGATGCAGAAGACAGCAACAACCTCATACTCGGAGGAGATCTCAACTTAATACTCCACGCAAATGAAAAGAAGGGGGGTTGTTTCACTCAAGACCCCTGCAGAACGCAGCTGGATATTATAATGCAGGACCACGACCTTGTTGATGTTGCGCCCAAGAGCAGAAGGTTTACATGGAGCAACCGCAGATTAGGCAAAGATAACATTATGGAACGGCTGGACAGAATATTGGTTAATGTCACCCTTCTCACCTCATACACCACGGCATATTCTGTTATTCTTCCATTTTCAGCTTCCGACCATTATCCCACAGCGCTTGTGCTTGAAGCACACAACTCTCTTGGTCCCATACCTTTTAAGTACAGCCCTTTGTGGAGTAATGATCCCACTGTCGACCAGATTGTCAAGCATACTTGGAGCCAGCACATCGAAGGTTCACCGGGGTTTATCTGGGAAAGCAAACTCAAAGGGACCAAAATCGTCCTGAAAGATTGGGCACGAAAACATTATAAAGAGCCAGAAACAATCATAACAGAAATCAAAAACTGTTTGGAGCAAGTCCACAGTACGATAGAGAAAAAGGGAATGTCCCAAGAAACTAAAGCTAGAGAAAGTGACCTTTACTTCCAGCTTTACCGTGCCAACCGAATGGAGGAACAGAAATGGAGAATTAAATCTCGGCAGTTGTGGCTGCAAGGAGGGGATAAAAACTCAAACTTTTTCCATAAGCAGACTACAGTCAAACAAGTTAGAAACAATGTCTTTTCAATCACCGATGACGAGGGTCAACTCCAAACATCTCAAGAAGCAATTAAAAAGGCAGCTTCAAAACATTATAGTGAGCTATTAACTGAAACCAAAGAAGCTGAAGATTAATCCAATCTGCTTCAATTTCTGCCCTCAGTAATCAGTGATGAAGTCAATTCTACTCTCACCAAGGACATAGAAGAAAAAGAAATACAAAGCGCCATTTGGGCACTCCAACCAGACAAGGCCCCTGGCCCTGATGGCTTTCCCATAAGCTTCTACAGATTTTACTGGGGGATAATAAAAAAGGACCTTGTCAAAATGATTAAATGGGCCCAACGCAAGAACAAAATCGGAGGCTTTACCAACGCCACCCATCTTGCCCTCCTCCCCAAAGAAAAACGTCCCTCTTCTTTCTCTCGTTTTCGGCCCATTTCTCTCTGCATCTCTTCCTACAAAATCTTGACTAAAATCATAGCTACTCGCCTCAAACCTATCCTTCCCTCTATCATCTCTGAAAAGGAGGTTTTTTAGCAAATAGACAAATTTCTGATTCCATTCTGCTTGTGCAAGAGGCTATTCACTCCAGCCAAGTTAGAAAAGAAAAGGGTTTCATTTTAAAACTGGATTTAGCCAATGCTTTCGACCGTGTTAGACATTCCTTTCTCCTCGCTGTCCTAAAGAAAATGGGATTTGCCCCATCTTTCATCAATCTTGTCCAAGCTTGCATCTCCGGCCCCTGGATCTCTCCCCTTATCAATGGCAGGCCAGGGCCTTCCTTCCAATATTCCCGTGGTTTGCGCCAAGGCTGCCCCCTCTCTCCCTATCTCTTCATCTTGATGGCAGAATCTTTCAGCAGGGCTCTTGATCACAAACGTCGCACCGGCCTCATCACCGGCATTAAATTTGGGAATGGAGTCAAAAACATTAATCATTCCCAGTTTGCTGACGACACCTTGTTATTGGGAGGAGCCTCCAACATTATTGCTCGCCGTTTCAAAACGCTATTAGACAGATATATGTGTTACTCCGGAGGCATGATCAATTTCCTCAAAAGCTGCATTTATGGGTGGAACACCACTGCACACACTCTCCAAAGCATTGCCAGCATCTTTGGGGTACCTTGCAATTTAGATTGGGGGCACTTTACATACCTGGGCATGCCTTTCAGTGTGGGCCCTCTGAAAGCTGAAGTCTGGGACACCATCATCGACAAAATGAAAAGGAAAGTGCGGCATTGGGGCTCTTTATGGCTTAACCCAGCCGGACGCTTAATCCTCTTGAAATCTGGCCTCTCCTCTCTGCCCCTGTACCAATTCACCCTCTTGCAAGCTCCTGCCAGATTTCATCACAAAGTAGAGGCCATCCTTCGCCATTTTCTCTGGCAAGGGGGAAAAAATGAAAAAAAGAAATACAATCTTATAAATTGGAAGCAGGTTATACAACCTCACGATTATGGAGTGCTGGGGATCAGATCTCCACAGCTTCTTAATTTGGTCTTTGGTGGCAAGATAATCTAGAGACTTATTAATGGAGAAACTGCTTGGTGGAAGGAGGTGCTGGAAACCAAATATCTGAATACACAGAGGCAACTTTTATTACACCATGATATACCTCTCAGAGCCTGCACCAAAATTTGGGGCCTGTGTAAAAAATCAATCCCCTTCTTAACTTCCAACATCTCTAAGGTCCCCAAGGGAGGTAACAGCATTAGAATAGGGGCTAATAAAATTATGGGGTAGCCTCCTATCAGTAGCAAGCCTGGAACCCAGCAGATTCTCACTTTCCTTGACAGCAAAGGAATTCATAACTTGAGTCAGATTGCCAAGTGGGACACTCTCACACATCTCTGGTCTGGTTGGCATTTTCCTGACATCCCTGATGTGCTTCTCTCAAGTTTGGATTCTCTGCAGACTATGCTTCATGGCATCGCTCCCACCAAGCAAAACGAAGAGGATCGCTTCTGTTGGGACCCCTCAGGCACCAATTACACAGTCAAAACTGCCTACCATCAGCTCAGTCTCAGTGATCGGCCCATGCCTATCTGGGATCAGTGGAAAATTGTTTGGAAATCAGAGGCTCTTCCAAAAATAAAATTTTTCATTTGGGTTCTTTTGAAAGGGAAAGTTCTAACCTTTGATAATTTGAAAAAGCGAGGCATTATTGGCCCCTCCCGCTGCCCAAACTGCCAAGCAGCTGAAGAAATTATCCAGCACTTATTCATAAATTGCCCCTTCGCCTATGAATGCTGGAAAGAAGCCTTCCAGAAGAAACAGCTTCCCTGGAACTCCCACAACACCGTTTCCGATCTCCTTTACCTATGGAAAAAGCACTACCCCTGGCAGCGCAAGAAGAACAACGTCGCCAGACGTGTTTGGAATGCACTCCCTTACACTCTGTTATGGCGCATATGGCTTGCACGCAATCAAATAACCTTCAGAGATAAAAAATTTTATAGCAGGAAGCTTTATAATAAGGAAAAAGGGCTCGCCTTGGACACCATCGCTGTCAAGTGCCAAAGAAACATTGATGCAGCTGATCTTTTCGTTGAAGAACGAAATTACATCAGATGTCTGCTTGATCAAAGCTACAGGGGCCAAATCTATGGTCAAACCAAATGCGACACCAGCAGTAACCAAACCCACAACAGCAGCTGGAAAATTAGAATGAGGGACAAAGATTTTTTAGATTGGGTTAGAAGATGTAATACGCATCTCCTATATTTTGATGGCGCCTCCAAGTCTAACCCTGGTAAGGCTGGAGCAGGTGGAATCATCTGCAATGCCAACGGTGACACTATCCTATCCTTCGAATGGGGATTAGGCCCTCTGTCCAACAACAAGGCTGAAGCACTCGCACTTTACCAAGGCCTCCTCCAGCTCCAAGTTCTCGGCATACGCACAGCAACAGTGATAGGAGACTCTGCTATCATCATCAGTTTAATGGTTCACAAAAGGACTGCCATCAATTTAGCTCTCCAGCAATTAATAGTCCGATGCCACGCTCTCATCCAGCAAATGAACGAAACCAATTTTATACATGTTTTGTGCTCCCTCAATCACGAGGCCGACGCTCATGCAAACAACGCCTGTCACAAACCTCTAGGCAGCCTCAAATGCAATGCTTATGAGACTTTCTGTTATTTACCATGAAGAGGCACCACTTTAATAGATTGTCAGCGGTTTCATGCTCAAGTGCTCGTTTGCAATCAGGAAACATTGAACTCTCCTTCTGCACAGCGAAGGCGGAATCTACAGGCCTTGTTGTCAAATCACAACAGGATCTATAAGCTCTAAAAACAACCTGTGTTTGTCATGTTTTGTAAATGTCTTCTCTTACTGTCACAGTATGTTCGAATCTACACCAGAATAACCCACGCTACAGTCAAGCATTGTAGAAGCGCAGGGGGCACTGCTCTCACTGTTGTAACAGCAATTGCGCCCCTCTCTCAAACATTCTGCCCTGTACCAATGGAGCTTTGACTCCCATTTTCATATTTTCGAATATAAATCTGCAACCGATTATGTCA
>JAXQQM020063703.1:0-53102 GCA_034641835.2 Pinus albicaulis | reverse complement strand
GGGTCATATTATAATTAGAGGGAAGTGGTTCATAAATTAATCAAATATAGTAAATTATAATTTTAAGTTGAAATTTCTAACATGTTATGCTTACTGGCATGTATTTTCCAAACACACTCTAGTTGTGCTTGCACCTTGAAGAGCTGTAAGTTTGGATGCACACCCAAATTGCAAGTTTTTGTAAATTTGGTACTCTCTACAATATTTTTTCCTCCAAATGTCTACAATGAGTTAAGAAAACACTTATATTATTTTCCATCGAGTAGAAAAAAAATTGAGATTTAAAACATATTGAATCTTACTTGTATAATATTCCAAATTAGCAGTCAGCTAATTGGAATATTAATTTTGGCTAATTTTTGTTTTTTCTAATGTTGAGCAGGAATAAAGTGGGTAAGGAGACCCACAAATAATAAATAAGCAGCTAAAAGCACTTCCCTATAGTCCCTAAGGAAATATTGTGGCTTTAGTGGGGTCCATGTGGCCACCCATCGAATGGAGGCAACATCCTAAGTGGCTGTGTGGGAGAGGCACGAAGGGGGCAGCACAGTCCTTGTGGGCCCAAGGGAAAGTTGGAGGCTCAGTTTTGACAAAAGGGAATGAGAGTAGCTCATTCCTCATTAATTCATCTATCGATTTTTTGTCTTCATTTTTTGAGCATGCTTGAGCTGTTTAGCCAAGTCTGCAATGTTGTTTACCACAGAGATTTCTAAACGGAGATCTCAACCTATACCTCAGGGGACTTCAAGTGCTCGCTCAGGAGAGGAGGTTCATCCATTTTGTGAAGAGTTTTCACAGATATATCAGCAGCAAGACGCAGTCCCTTCCGGACATTGTAGAGGAAATCTAGACTGCGCATTCCAGCCTAAAAGAAGTGTCGGGAAGTGCAGGAGTAGAGAAGATTCAACAAGAGGTTTTGAAGGGGAGGCTAGCCACCTCCTACCAGGGATTTTCGCAGAGTTTTGGAGGCATTTCCCAACAATTCCAGCCAGGAGATCGATTTCCCCAGCAGAGCAGCATACCAAGCCCAAAGGGGCTATTTTCTGCGGTCAAGATTTCTAGAAACCCTTCACGGATCTTTGTGGGTCTTTGGAGTAGAGTCCGGGGTTAAAAGCCTGGAATTTTTTGAGCATGGGAGTTGGACCAAACTACAGTCTGATGTTAGCCAGCAGCAGCAGTTCCGACACTGGAAGCGCAGAGGGAGAGCTACGCAAAGCCTGGTTCAACAGTGATATTTTTCCGGATTTAGAGCTGACCTTCAACCTACCTTGAGAAGGCCCAGGTGCTACCTTTCTTGGCACCACTATTGTAATATTTCCGACAAATTAATAAAATGGTTCAACAGTTATTTTTGGCTCTATTTCTTGTGTTCTGATGTTGTTTTCTATTTGTTGTAGTTTTTAGTCTATTGTGCTCTATATTACTGTTTTTTCCAAATTTGGGATATTACAGTGTTATCGGAGCTCATAGACTTGGCTCAGTCTGTGGAGCACGCAGTCTATGACACCGAAGGATAGACAGAACATCACATACCGGAGGCAGAGATACAGAAGCAAGGAAAGGAGGCTCCAAATTACACTCGACTAGGTTGAGAGTGTTCCGGTGGTATAAGAAAGAGGAAATGCACCCATGGCAGAGGAAAGAGATGAGGGGAAGGAGATTGCTCAACTCCTTCTGAAATCAGTGCAAGACCTTGCCAAGAGGAATGAGGACATGGGGCAAAAGATTGGCGAAGACAATAAGCAAAAGGGAATTCAAGAGGAATTCCAGAATGGGGAAGGATCTGATACTTCACATCACCTACCCGGTCCTCACATTGTGCAGTAGGTGGTGCCATGCACTTGTAATATCGCGTTTCAGGGATATCTCTCAAACACAAGCAGACTCCAACTAGAGATGGACTGGGAGGAAATTTACCAGATATTTCATCTCTGAAAGAGGGTGAGATCTGGAGGCTACCTGGCCCTTTCCAGACTCTGTCTAAGAGTATGGGGAAAACACACCAAATGGTGTAGTAACTTAAATGCTCAAAGGGAGAGAAATAACAGTAGTACAAGCATACAATAGCATATATCGAACATGTAACAAATACTCCAGAAATATAGAGAGAATGCTAAGCCATTTTATTATACTGAGAAATATAAGGGAGTACAATAGGTGATCAGAGTGATGGAACCTAGACTTGCTTGAGGCAAGTGAAGAAATACTCTCAGAATAGCAAGGAAATGGCTGCTCTCTGATCTGCGTCCAAGCTGCTAGAAAACTGTCGTGTAGCTGCTACTGTTGGAACAAAATGAGGATTTGGGGCTGCTCCCCTCCTCGGAATGAGCTGAAACTCTGGAATCTGTCTCTGCTCACCAAACCCAGAAAGCCCAGAAAGCATTTCTGAAATGGCCGACCCCCGAAAATCACCCCCTTGAGGATCTACGCTATCCTCCAAGGCTCTGCGCTGAGGCTGAATGGAAACCACCAAAACACGGCCAAAAACTCTACCAAAATCCTCCACTGGGCAAGGGTTGGTCCCTTGCTCAATCTCCAGGCTCGAATCCTCCAAAAGAAACCCAATCCGGAGCTCCCCAAAAATGGACTGCGTCCTCCCTCTCAAGACTGCGCAGTCTCTGAATGCACTGCTCCTCCACAAAAGCCAAACACCAATCCTCCTGCAAAATACTGATGGAACAACCTCACCCGAGCAGGCACTCAAAGTCCCCTGGGGCTGAGGGTGAGATCTCCGAACGGAAACACTCGGTGCACTAAACAGTGCTGCAGACTAGCTAAACAACCAAAGTGCTCAAGAAGTCGAAATGACCAGCTCAATATCATAAACATCGAATGAGTAAATGAGGAGGCTCTCCTCCCTTTTATAGCAATGGGCCTCTCTCAACCCTAGGCCCCACCATCTCCTACGTAGCCTCCATTTGGCCCACGTTGCCAACTAAAATGCGTTGTCATGGCCCACGTGGTCTAAGTGGGTCCCCCTCTATGTGGTCTCTTGGCCCCCCTTGGCACACTTAAGTCACAACGTTGAGTCTACTAGGGAGTGCACTTTATTTTAGTGAGTTATATTCTCCTTTCACCCACTTTATTTTTATTTTAACTTTACAAAGGCAAAATTAATCAAAATTAATATTTCCAATTAGCTGCTGCTAATTGGGAATATGCTCTACCATCCCCACGTTTCTAGCTTTAGGAGCAGGATCCGGAGTTCCGCAAGAGCTAGAGGTGGCTCACTATGGAGATTATTTCGTGGAGTATCAGTGCTATGGGCCAAAGTTTGGAGGCGCTCTCACCTTTAATGAGTTTTGTCAGTTGAAGAACAATAGCAAACCCAAGGGCCAAAATAAAGGAGGAGGGTACACGCACGGAAATGACCTGCAACGTACCGTGGGCAGGATTTTCCTGCCAACTTTTGACGGGCCATCAAAAAGTTCATCCAAAGCATGGGTGGAGAAGCTAGACATCTATTTCTAGCTTAGCTAGATGACAGAGGTGGAGACCATCAAGGTGGTTGCGCTGCACCTAGAGGGAGAAGCCCATGATTGGTGGTTTCATGTGATGACCACGCTGGGTCACTTAGGAGTGACAGTGTATGATGATATTACCAGGGGAGTGTTGGAGAGGTTTGATTGGAAAGATCCGGAGGAGCACTTTGTGGAGCTGACCAAGCTCAAACAGTCGGGAAACCAGGAGACCTACATTTCAGAGTTCCTGAGACTCTCGATGATGCTTCCAGATTTGTCGGAACCAAGGAGGATTTACATGTTTATAGATGGTCTGGCAGAGCCTTTGCGTCGGCTAGTGAGGTCTATTCGGCCCACTACGCTGCAGGACACAGTTGGGAGGACCAGGGATTTGCAGGATGCACTACCAAGGACGAGGGCCCCCATACCCAACAGATCGTCTTTCCAACGGAGAGGGAGGGACACGAGAGCTCCACCCCCGAAAGGGAACCAGGGTCAAGGGCCATTGGATGATGAGACCTGTTACACCTTGCCGCCTACGCCTACCTACAGTTAGTGGGAAAAGGCTTCAACCCCACAAGGTGTGGTTGGTGGCGAGGAACTAAGAGAAGGGGTTGTCACACTAATCCTGACTCTCTCTGTTTAAGCTATCTCCTAGGTTAGCTATGGGGGGTAGTCCCTAAAGAAAAAATAGGTTAAATATGTCAATTTTCTACGAGAGTTGTTAGAGTTAAATAGATTACTTTTTAAGATTTATAAGCAATAAAACATATGAAAAAATAGTGCCTTAAAAGTATTGCTCTTTGAAATGAAAATGTATTTGCTTAAATGAAGTAAAATGCTTTCAAATGGAAAGCAAAAGTAATACCGAAAAGTGAAACAAGAAAATGTTAGCACAGGACATTGTAAATTCTTTCAAGATAAATAGATTTATGAATAAAAGCATTAGAAGCTATCATGCTCAAAAGGAAACAATTAGTGTTCTACTTGCAAAATGTAGATAAAAAAATATTTGCCACTACAAAGTATTCAATTTCAACAATGACGAGAGGAATAAACAATTTGCAAGTAAAACCATGAGGTGTATTGGCATGATATGCAATTACACTAGATTTGGATGCAATTAATCTTGGTTACTTTTAATCTAAAAATGCTTAATCTAGGTGAAAAGTCCTCCTCTTGTGCTCTTACCAAAGGGTAAAAATTGGGGTGACTGTAAGAAAGAGGGGGCGAAGACACGGGGGTGTCATTAACGATACCCGTCCCCTAAGTCTTACGAGCCAGCGTGTGCCTTTGTTCCTACAAGGGGACAAGCCACCTTCATAACTGCAGGGTCACACGCTTTCACCTTACTCCGTACCAAATGGAAGAACTTTCCAAGAAAGCCTTTTTCCCTATAATTTATATCAACCAAGCTTATGCTTGGAGGTAAATTTTAAATATGCAACTAAGTTAGAATTCCTACAATGATATGCAAGTAAGTTTGCAAGTGTTATGTAAAAGATAAAGATGCTTGTTATTGCCTCTCCTTACCGCCTACACCTACCTACAAGTCAGTGGAAAAGGCCTTCAACCCCACAAGGTGTGGTTGGTGGCAAGGATCTCAGAGAAGGCGTTGCCACACTGATCCTGACTCTCTTCGTTTTAGCTCTCTCCAAGGTCAGCTAAGGGGGGTGGTCCCTAAAGGAAAACTAAGTTAAAGGTTTGAGTTTCTAGGAGAATATTAGAGTGAAATTGGATTACTTTTAAAGATTTATGAGCAAATATGATGTGAGAAACTTGAAATAATAATGACAATCATTAACATGATAAAACCACAAACTAGTGCCTTATACAGAATTTGCTCAACAATTGAAAGATGTATATATTTGCTCAAGAAGTAAAATGTAATGCTCTCAAAAATTGAAAGCAAAGTAGCCCTGCAATGCAAAAAAAAAAAGATTGTTAGCACAAGATATTGCAAGATACAGAAAATGCCTTTGAGATAATCAAATTTAGGAATAAAAACATTGAAAAATATCTTGCCAAAACTCCACAATTAGTAATTAGCTCGAAAAATGTGAACAAGGAAATGCTAAATGCCAAATGTGAAATTAGACTTGAAACATAAAAAGAAAGCACTTGTTAAGAGAATTACAATACTTGCTTTTGGAATAAACTTCACATATGGAAACTCAAGACCATCAAGAGACAAGTAATTTAAATATGATGGATAGTGCTCTTGGTTAATTTTATTATTATTACCTCTACAACAAAATTGCAAATGAACTCTTCAATCCTCAGATCTCACCCTCGCCCAAAGATATAAATCCCACGGTGAGGAGTCAATAAACGAGTAGAGGGTCCCTAAGATGTCTATACAACCAACTTAAGTTGGAGGTTGATTTTAGAGATGCAAATTAGTACTAAAATGTCTGCTTTAGTGAATGTTATTGATTCCAAATAAAAATATTGATATCAATTCTTAAAAATAAAAGGTAATGATCATGTAAATGGTACCAATATCTTCAATGGAAAGTGAAAGTGAAAATGAGCTCAATTTAGCTCCACAAGTTCCAAATAGATTGTTTGCAAGTAAATGAAATAGATATCAAATTGTTTCAAATGAAGTGACACAAGAATGTTTTAAGAGACATCAACAATAATCAAGATGCCACATAACATGAGCTGACAATAAGATGATGAAACAATTTACTCAAGAGACATGTGAAACCAATTAGATGGATAAATAAACTAGTCTAGGCTTGCCAAATAAATGTAAAGTACCTGTTTGCTCAAAAGAAATATTACATGTGTTGTAGTAGATAGCACAATACAAGTTTTCAAGAAATGGAAATGGCAAACCAACCTCATTTTACACAAAATGAAAGTAGATATGAGTATTATGTTAAAATACTAATAATGCATGAATGAGATTAGCAAAAGAGAATTAGAGAACCTAAACTAAAGAGATTAGTCCACCCATAGGTAAAGGTCATCCCTCTAAATGAGGGGGCGGGATACCATGGGAGAAACTCCCAAGTTCCCTAAAAAAAAAGAGTTTTTTATTAGAGTAATTTTACAATGAATAAAGCCTTCCTTCTTGAGAGACAAGGCTACTAATGGTGAAAAAATAAAACCTCTTGTAGGGAAAACAATGAAATTTTTTTGCCAATACTTTTAGAATGAATTACAAGAGGAGAATCTCCCAAAGAGATTCTCAAAATTCTTCCAACAAGGGAGATACGAAGACTTGTTCAAGACAATGTTATGACAGAATTTTATGGCAGCGTGTTGCACAAGAAGGAAAGAAGTGCCTCTTTCCAAGAATTCCACGGCCTAGGAGAGAAGGAAGGGCTGCCTTTTGTAGTGCACGGCCAACTAAGAAGAGGAAGCTCTAAAAGGTCATGGTCTGTCCAAAAAAGGCTCCAAATCAGCGCTTAAAAGTCTGCGATAAAAGGTTAGGAGATTTCAAGCTTGCCTTCCTTAAGCCTGCCAAAAAAAAATGTGAGAAAAACCCTTAAGCAAAGTCTGATATTTCTGCAAAACAACCCCAAAAATCAGCGATATATAACCCTTATATCAGCTCTTAAAATTCTGCAAAATATCACCAAAGTGAGTGAGAAATAGTGAGAGAGAATGTGAAAAATTATTCACAAATAGTATACAAGGCTTTTATCAAGGTTTTAAAGCATAGCTTCTATCCTTGAATACTATATTCTCTATGCAGCTGATATATACAAATAAGAGCTCAAAATAGGTTTTGGAAAAAATATTTTTGAAGTAGGTTGTTATCACAACTCAAGTATGTGGGAGAAACTCTGTATAAGAATCCAAAGGATGAAGACTTCGGGAAGAACAAACATGTGAGATGCTTCCACTTTATCCTCAAGAGTGGGATAATACAAACTAGGATGTCTTGTCATGCTTGAGCTATGATCTGCATAATTTTCTACACAAGCTCAACATGATTTATTAGTTTCCATAAGGGATTAGATAAAAAATGAAAAGGAAATCCTAGCAATTCCTCCAAAAATTAACTAAGATGTCCCATTCAAGATTAAATCTCTAATCCAAATGCTAGTGAAAGGTAGCTCAACACTAGTAAATCAATGAATCTAATGAAAAATAACAAATGGAAATTAGATCAAGTATAACATAAGCATATAATCACAAAATCATACCTTGAAAGTGTAGGCAAGACACCACATATGAACCCCAAAGTCTTGTTATTTCATTGAAAGCTAAGTATACAAAGTGGCAGAACCTCCCCAAGCACAAGAGCTCGTATTCCAGATACAATATGAAAGCCTATGGCTCCATTATATAGAAATTTGGGAGCAAATCCCAATGAAGAACCAAATGCCAAGTGGTGATAGGAAGGAGATCACAAGGAAAATTCAAATTTGATAAGTGGAGCTCCAATGCCAAGTGTAAAAATTGGATTCTGGCAAGTGGACATCATTTTCTTCTTCCCTTATGTGCCAATTTTGAATTTTATGATGGAATGACAAGTGCATATGGGTGGTAACCTCTGAAACCGGATTCGTCCCCCAGGGTGACCGAATCTCGAATCCGGCGAATTGGATACGATTCGGCCGGATTCGTACCCGATTCACGGGGTACGGCCGTATCCATATAGGGTACGACAAATCCTGACCGTACACTGTATGGATACGGCCGTACCCCGTGAATCGGGTACGACCGGACACGCTGTCTCAAAAAAGTGTGATTTTGTTTTAATAAAATCCCCATTTCAATCATTCTTTCTCACCGTTTTCGTTTTCTGAAGCGAGCAAGGAGCAAGGGTGAGCAAGGAGGAAGGGTTAGCAAGGAGAAAGGGAGTTCTTTTGAAGAGATTCGAGCATCCGATAAGTGCACTGTCCCTCTATATTTTTCATTTAGTTTGCTGTTAGTGTTTGCATGTGCATATGTTTTATATATTTGGTTATTTTTGTTTATTTTTTATAGTATTCATGGCTCAATCAAAGGCAGCAAGATAGGGGCAAAGAAAGGGCAAGAATGTCCCCATTGGAGATGCCCCTCCTGTCTCTGTTTCATCAAGGTCTGCAAGTATTCCATCCATTGGAAGTGGGGCTGCAACAGCAGCTTCAAATGTGCAGGGAAAACAAAATGTTGACCCCAAATACCCATTGTGGAAATATGTGACAAGAGAGGGAGGGGCAGGAAAAAAGGGAGGAGGAGGAAATTGTTCATGGAAATGCAATTTTTGCAACGACCATTTCACTTGCACATATTTCCGTGTGAAAGCTCATTTGTTGGGTATTCCAGGTTGTGGCATTAAATGTTGTACAACAATTGAATCGGCACAAAGGAAGTTATTGGAGAAAGAGTGATATATTGGTGAGGCAAATGTGGCATCAAAAAAAAAAAAAAAAACAAGAATGATGACCCCCTTCCATTCTTAAGGAAAAGCAACAACAAGTTCCCTTTTGAGACTTTAAGTAGGGGACAATCAGCAAAGAGAAAGGTAACTGCAGTTGGTCCAATGGACAAGATTTTTCAAAAAGAGAAGAGGGGAGAGCTTGATCTCAGCATTGCATTTTTTTTCTATCAGAACTTCATATCCTTTAATGTTGCACAGTCACCTCTATTTGTTGAGATGTGTCAAGCTCTTAGTCATGGGGCTCCATCAGGGTATGTGCCTCTTGGGTCAGAGAAGCTCAGAACCACATTGTTGACAAAGGCAAAGAAAGAGGTGGACAAAATTCTTGAGCCTATTAAATCAGCATGGCCAACATCTGGGGTTAGCATTGTTTCTGATGGATGGACAGATCCAGCACGCCACCCACTCATCAACTTCATGGTGTCATCCTTGAATGGTCCAATTTTCTTGAAATCAGTGGATGCACTTGGACAGTACAAGGATGCACAATATATGGGTGAGTTATTTATTAAAGTTATTGAAGATGTAGGTGTCGATTCTTGTGTGCAAATCATTACAAATAATGCACCTGTTTGCAAGGCTGCTGGCATGATTGTGGAGCAAAATATCCACAAATATTTTGGACACCTTGCATTGTCCATTCATTGAACTTGGCACTGAAATCTATTGCTTCTGATGTGCTTTGGATTGGAGCCATTATTGAGGATGCACGACATATCCGCAACTTTGTACAAAACCATACAAATTCCCTCACTATCTACAAGGAGTACAACAATCTATCATTGTTGAAGATTGCAGATACATGGTTTGCCTCTTCATTCATCATGTTGAAGAGGTTGAGGGAGGTCAAGACCGCTCTTGGGGCCATGGTTATTTCAGAGTTTTGGTCTTTTTGGAGAAAGACAGATCAAGCAACCTCAAAGAAAGTGAAGGACACAGTGTTGGATGATCTATGGTGGGAGAAGGTAGATCTAGTTATTCAGATCATGGAGCCTATCATTTCCTTGCTCCGATTTGCAGATACAGACCAACCCATCCTAGGAGAGGTTTATGAGGGATGGGATTCCATGATTGAGTCTATGAGGACCATTGTTTTACAAAGTCAGTGCCCAGAGTATGAGACATCACCTGAGGCCTTCTTCACCGTCATACAGGATATTCTTGTCAGCAGATGGGACAAGAATTGCACACCTTTACATTGTTTGGCTCACTCCTTGAACCCAAAATACTATAGCCATGAGTGGTTGAATGGTGGACCTTCCCGCAGATTCCCTCCTCACATGGATGGTGAAATCTCACAAGGGAGGAAAGATGCATTCAAGAGGATTTTTCAGGAGAGGGCATCCCTTGATGAGGTGGAGGATGCCTTTGCAGAGTTTTCCACTAGCACTGGGCGATTTGCAGGCTATGATGTGATTCGAGACAGGGGGGCTAAGAAGCCCTATTCTTGGTGGGAAACTCATGGGGCAACAAGCCCTCCTCTACAGCAGTTAGCCATGAGGCTCCTCTCTCAGGTGACTTCATCCTCTTGTTGCGAGAGGAATTGGAGCACATATGGAAATTTGTATAGTGTGAAGAAGAGCAGGCTTGAGCAGTCCAGGGCAGAGACAATGGTGTATGTGCACACCAACCTTCGTCTCATCTACAGGCAGAGGGAGGATTGGTTGAAGGGAAAGACAAAGATGTGGGATGTCTTTCTTGATGATAATGGGTTTGGACAGCAGTGTTGAGTTGGAATTGACCAACTTGGATAATGTGCCAGTGCTAGAGCCTGTCACATTTGATGATGCTGATATAGTAGAGGCGTCATCCTCCACACCAGTAGATGCAGAGATGACAGAGGAGGTGGATGCAACAAAGGAGAGCAGTGGTGAGCATGATGATCAAGATGAGGACAGTGATGTTGATTATGATGATGAGGATTGATGACTCATTGACTCTGAGTCATTGAGGCTTCAGGCTTGTAGTCTTGTAGACTTGTAGACTGTAGTTGTTTTGTATTTTCTATTTCTATTTTCCATTGGCAGTGTACTTATGTAACACATTTTGTTCTGATGACTTGATGAGAAAACTACAGTATCTTACTATCTTGTCTTTCTGAGTAAATTTGTAAATTGTAATATATATGATTGACAATTTGGCAATTGTATGATGTATCAATGTATCATGTATGAGTATCTAAGATCTTAAATCTATGTTTGAATCAATGAATTTGTATGAATTTGTGTAAAAAATATCTAATTTTTAATATATTAATATATATATTTTTAAAATATATATATTTTTTAATAAAATAATATATAACGTATCGTATCCCAGAAGTATCCTATTCTGGGGGTCACCGTACTCGAATCCCCGTATCCCTGTATCAGGTGACTTAGGTGGTAACCCATGTGGGGACAATTTCCCACAAAAATCTCCACCAAATATTCTCCCAAATCTTCCCAAATGTGCATTAACTTCACAAATTCGAATTTCCAAGTAAGCAGCTCTCATTTACTGCTAGAAATTCGATTTTATTTGCGCATATGTTATTTCCTCGATTTTAGGAGTCCACATCACTTTAGGAATTCACTTTAATTCTTACATAATTTTCCACCCCATTTCCACCTCATTTAGCATGTGTGGATATTTATTTTTCTCCATTTATTTAAATTATGACTTAATTAATTGTCAAATTTCCTACTAAACTTAGGAAAAGTGGGCTTTGAGGGTTCAAAACACATTTTTAACCCCTCAAAGTGTGTCATAGTAGAAATTTGAGTGTGAGAGGTGTAACTTTGATTATTCATACCCCATACAACTTCTCTAGACAACACTTATTACAATTCAATTACAATTTTTATTGCAATTTATGACTTGCGAGAAATCTAAAAAATTAAAAAATCACTACCTAGACCTAACCAAAATCCACGAAATTTTTTGTGTGATATAGTATGGTAATATAAAAAGACTGTAGACACTAGGACTTACCCAAGGCCTCAGCATCAAGCCGTACTCTGGCTTTGGGGTAAAATTGGAGGAAAAAACTCAATTAATTATCAAGTCCTGCTAGGGAGATGATAATTAACCAAGTAAAAAAAACTTCCAAGAGTAATACTCACTTGTTGGCAAGGTCCCAATCTACCTAGGCCTATTACAGACTCAATATTGACTCAAATTCATCATTACTAGCATCACTTATTACAATTCCCCGTAGGGTGTGGAATCTGGGTACAAGAGAAAATGATAAGAAGAAGAAGTAGACTTTAAAAACTTTGTTGAATTGATGATATGTGATGGTACAAATGTCTTCTGGTTCATCCTTGGGCATGGAGTCTTCTCATTACCATCAGGTGCCACTCCAGTGGTCAACATTTGGCTCCATATGGGGATGCATGCTAGATATGAAGTGATAGTGTGCAAGAACCTAGAATCTGCATCCACCAGCCAAAGATATATATTATCAGTATCCATTCAAAATATCATCGAATAAAATCAAGTACAAAAATGGAAATTTTATTCTAAGAGCATAAAATAACAATTTATTCATGAAAGAAATCTATTTAAACAAAATTGACAAGTAATAAGGTTATAAATATGATACAAAAATATGCCCCATGGCATAAAATGTTTTCTTTGTGGAATAGTTTGAGGAGTTGGCCATTCACAGGTAACTCTAGTGATTCTCCATCCAAGGTGCTCAAATGGTAGGAATTTTGTCCCGCTGCTTCTCTGATGACATACGGTCCAAGCAATAAACTGTCAAATTTACCATGATTACCTAGCTTTTCATTCCTACGATCCCAAAGTAAAACCATATCACCATTAGAAAAACCTCTATTCCTAGATGATTTGTCAAAATTTATTTTTACCTTATATTGATTTTTACAACAATTTTCAAAGGCTCTTCTCCTAGTTTCATCCAATTCTACAATTTGATCAATCCTATGTTGCACATCATCTTTATCAGATGTAAAATTCTGTAGCAATCGGTAAGCTAGAAGCCTCAAATGCACGAGAAAGGTAACATCCAAGCCATAAACTAGTTCAAAGGGACTCTTTCTAGTAGAAATCTTCTTTGTAATCCTATCAACCCACAAAGAATATTTAATTTTTCTATCCCATGCTCTCTTATTATCCCCTACTATCTTCTTGATTATGGTTATCAAATTTTTATTGCTAGACTCGGCTAGACCATTACCCTGAGGATAGTGGTTTGATGAATGGGATAAGACAATGCCATACTTAAAGTAGAATGATGAGAATTCAGCAGAGCTAATAGCTTTGGCGTTATCCATTGTAATTTTAGCAATGACACCAAAATGAGTGATAATCCTATGTTCAAGAAAGTCCATCATTACTTTGTCAATGGCGTGTCTTGTAGGGATTGCTTCTACCCATTTAGTAAAATAGCCAGTGGCAAATGAAATCCATGAGTAGCCATTACTAAATTTTTCATTATATTCCCTATAAATTCAAGCCCCCAATGTTGAAAGGGAGTTTCCACGACCACAGGCTGAAGAGGCAAAGAAGCTAACTTTTGCTTCCCAATGAAAATTTGACAAGCTTGGCAACCTCTAACATGTGCACATCAGCAAAAATAGAAGGCCAAAAATAACCAACTCTCAAGATTTTATGGGTAGTAGTCTTAGCAGCGTAATGTCCTCCACAAAATCCTGAATGAAGCTCAGATAGAAGCTTTTTGGCCTCAACTTCATCAACACATCTAAGTATTACCCCCTCCGGATTTCTCCAACCCAGACCATCCTTCACAATGCAATACTTAGTTTCTCTAAGCCTTAATGCTCTTCTTTTATGGCCAACTAAATGGCTAGGACATGACAAATTTTGCAAGTAATAAATAATGTCTTTATACCATTAAAGTTGACTCAATCTTTGAAGTTGTGATGAAGCTATTTCTAAATTATTTTGACAAATCATTCCTAACGCTTTCTCATTCCCCTCAGTCAAGATCTTGGCCAATCCCTGGACTTTTACCAGCTTGGTAGGTCTAATATCTAAATCATACACTTGAATATTAGATACCCACCTAGCTTGAGTTCCTAAGCAATTAGCTTGAGTTAAAATATCTTTTACCGCAGAGTGAGGGACATACGCAATTATTCTTGAATACCTCACATAAACTCTAAATTGCTTAAGGGACTTGACTAAGGCATAAGATTTCTTTTCCAAGGTGATATACATCAACTCGTAACCTTGAAGGGATCTACTCATAAAAGCAATATGCTGCTCATACCCTTCATTTTTCTTTTGCAGCAACACGCCAGCAATAGTATCTTCAGATGCAAAAGAGAAAATAAAAAACTCCTTTGAATAATCAAGGCTCACTAGAACATGTGCCTTACCAATAGAATCCTTAATTTCCTGAAAACCTATTCTTCCTTGTTTTCCCCAGACAACCTTAACATTTTTCTTTAAAAGGGTTTGAATGGCTTTAGCAATTTGCATAATTTGGAATGAACCTCCTAAAGAAATTGATCTTTCCTAAGAAGGATTGAAGGGTTTTAATATTGTGAGGCAAAGAGATCTTTTGAATTGCCTCAACTCTCTCAGGGTCAATATTGATCCTATCCTTCGAGATGATGTGACCAAGCAAATTCCTTTCAGTCACTCCGAAACTAGATTTAGCAGGATTTAAGGATATCCCATACTCTCTGCTCCTGTCAAATATCCGCCTTAAATGGACGATATGAGCAATTCCATTTTTACAAAAGACAGTTAAGTCATCTTGATAAATCTCAATGAAATTCCCAATTAAACCCTTAAAGGCATAATCCATAGCCCTTTGAAAAGTTGCTCCAACATTTGTTAATCCAAAAGGCATCCTCAAGTACTCAAAAGTACCCTATGGTGTGGTGAATGTTGTCTTATTCCCGTCTTCCTTCTTCACCATGACTTGGTTATATACTGAAAATTTATCTAATAAAGACATCATTCTAGATCCTGTTACTCTTTGCAACAATGTTTCCATTTTGGGTAAAGGGTAATTATCCTTTTTATAAGCTAAATTAATATTTCGAAAATCTACACATAGGCTGATTGATCCATTCTTCTTTCTCACAATAACCAAGTTTGAGCACCATGTGGAATGGCTAGTGTGAGCTATAATTCCAGCATGAAGCATCTTTTGCACCTCCTTTTGCACCAAGGGGGCTAACTTAGGATTTATTTTCCTAAGTTTTTTCCTAAAGGGTTTGGCATTTTCATCCTTAAGAGGGATAGTATGTTCCATAACATCCTCCCTATAACCTTTTTACTCCTCATATGAAAAGGCCAAAACATCCCTATATTATTGAAGTAAATTTATTATTTTTTTCCTTTCCTCCTCGATGGTGCCCTTCCCTATTTTGATAATCTTTAGGTCATGAGGGGTAATAATGTTTACTTCAATAAATTCCCCTGGGTCAATTTTCTTATCCTCTTTCCTCTTTACAACACCATGTCTGTCAAACATCTGTTCCATGGCTACACGATCCTTAGGAGTGGGATTTTACACAACATTACACTCCTAATAATCACAACCTTCTTCCTTGTATCCAACCTTGAAACCAGAGAATTCCTCCATATTATTTAAAAAATGAATCACTTAGCTTTCTTCATTAAAGATTTGCCAATGCTCAACATTATTAGGAACTGTTGGTCTAAAAATAACATCCATCTTGATCTCATCATCCATCATTTTCTCTCCAAGCTGTAAGGTTGATGCAACAACAACCAAATCAACATCTTGTTTATTTCCTTCTCTTGGAATTGCTTGAAGATCTAATGTGTCAAAATATTCCATGTTATCCCAATCAACATTTCGATACTTCTTTAATCTATCATTCTTGCATGCAAGTTGATTCTTTGTTTGAAGAATGAATAGATCAAAATCCCCCTTGATACTAAGCATCTTAATGTTCAAGTCCTTTGCCAACTCTAGACCTAAAAATAAAGCTTCATACTCCGCTACATTGTTAGTTGCATCAAATTCCAACCTAAAGGCAAACTTGAATATATGACCAAGGGGGGAGGTAAGGACAATTCCAGCACCCTTACCAAACCTTGAATGGGCACCATCAAAATTCATGTGCCACACCCAATCCTTCTTACTTTGCACCTCCTTCTCCAAAGGAGCAATAGAATTAGCCAAGATAGCATAGTTTCCCAAGTCATTAGATTCATACACAATTTCATTATGAAGCTCCTTGGGATTTTCCACGTGAAACTTTTTCTCCAATTCCCTATCCATCCTAACCATGATGCCTTCACTATTAAGGATGGTAGCATAACTTAGATCCATTTTCAAACTACCCCCTATATCAGCTCCCCACTTTCTAGACAATAAAATCCCCCATGCATTGGGCACATCAATCACCACAATATCCATGGTGATCATAATGTCAGGATGAACTGCCAAGTGGACTTGAAGATCCTTTATCAAACCACAAACATCAATAATTTTTTAATCCATAGCACATATGTTGTGGTAAGGTCTAGAAATCCTCTGGTTTAACTAATTCATGACTTTCTTAGTCATAACACACGATGATGCCCCAGAATCAAACATACAATTGTGCAAAAGCATTCCATTGACCAACATAGTGATGAAAAATGGTTGATGGTCTCTATTATCTCTACACATATCACTGCTTTGCAAAGTGATAGGGGCATGCTCATATCTATCTTTAGAAAAATTCACCATTTCTTTTCTGTTAGGGTATCAATGGATTTCAACAACTTATATCTTTGCGAGGGAATCTTCATGATTTCAATCATAGGTACCAAAATCTTTGCATTATTTATCCATCCTCCCAAATAAATATTTAACTTAGATGTAGGTGGAGTAAAATTATTATGGGCATTTTGATTTATTCCCTTACTTCTTGCCCTTTCTTTATCTTTGGCCATCTCTAAAATCTGATTCGATGAAGGCTTCTCTCCATACAACTCAGTGATCCTTTTCACTTATATTTAGGATATTCTCCATAACTCCCATTCAATTTTCCAAGTACAAATGATGCTCTTTCCCAACTACGTTGATTTGTTCACTTGTTCCAGCTATTTCTCCAAGATCCTTTTTGCATAAGGACAAGTGAGTTCATCATGTTGGTCATCACATGGTCTACAATAAGGCATTGAATCATCGACTAAGTTAGTAGACTCAAGTTGGTGGCCTATGTTCATTAGGGGAGGCCCTTTTCTGCCATCTATCATTTCCTCGATTTTCGAATCTCCCCGCTTGATTCCTTTCCATGGCCACCAACCGATTTTGGATAGCATTCATTTGATTCGTGTGATTCACTTCCATAGTCTTGATGAGTTGGGTTAACTCCTTAATAGGATCATGGGTAGTCTCTTCCTTGGCCTTGCCTTTGGAATCATTAGATTTCGATGGCCCTCTAGTGTAACCAGGAATCTCAAATTTTCCTGATTTCTTTATAGCCCTCTCCATTTTCAAGGCTTCCGTTTGAGCTATACCCAAAGTTGTAGGTTCATTCCTCCTTAACTCATAAGCGGTATCCACACCAAAAGCATCTAAATATGAGCATAAGAGAATTTCATTCGGAGGTTTAACAATTGAAGACATGCTTTTAACCAATTCATTGAATCTTTTGTTAAACTCCTCCATGGTTTCATTCTCTTTCTTCTTCATGGTGCTAATGGCACCGATCAGATGACTATTCTCTCTTCTCTCTCCATACTTTCCTATGAAAGCATTAACAATTTCTTGTAAAGAATCATACGAGTTAGTAAGTTGCTCAGTGAACCAATCAAGAGCATCCTCTTCTAAAGAGAGAACAAAAAGCCTCATCTTTACATCCTCATAGTTAGAAATGCTACACCACTTAAAGATGCAAACATTAAAATTCTTCACATGTGATGCAGTGCTAATGGCATTGTTACCTTGAAAAGAAGGCAACCTTTCAATAGCCTTGTCAGGGATATTGTGAGGATAGCCATTAATGTTAGTTACAAGGATAAAAAAGATCATTCATGATGTTAGGCTCAACTTGTTCTTGAAACAACAAATAAATGTCAGAAATAGCCTCTTGCCCAAGACTAGCAAGAGCTCTACTATGAGAAAGTCTATTTAACCTCTCTCTAAAAACCCTTTTAGGATCAGGAGAGGGGTTAAATAAACCACTTGAATTTATCCTAGTAGAGACTCTTGCAAAATTAGGATTGAGTGGAGTCGCCACTTGAGCAAGAATCAAAATCTAAAACTTTAAATATGTCAAAACCAAAAGTTAGTCGATTTTACAGGTACAAGAAGACTTGTCCTCAACAACGGCGACAAAAATGTTATTGCCTCTCCTTGCTGCCTACACCTACCTACAAGTTAGTGGGAAAAGCCTTCAACCCCACAAGGTGTGGTTGGTGGCAAGGATCTCAGAGAAAGGTTTGTCACACTGATCCCGACTCTCTCTGTTTTAGCTCTCTCCTAGGTCAGCTAAGGGGGGTGGTCCCTAAAGGAAAACTAAGTTAAAGATTTGAGTTTCTAGGAGAATATTAGAGTGAAATTGGATTAATTTTAAATATTTATGAGCAAATATGATGTGAACAAATTGAAATAATAATGACAATCATTAACATGATAAAACCACAAACCAATGCCTTATACAGAATTTGCTCAACAATTGAAAGATATATATATTTTCTCAATAAGTAAAATGTAATTCTCTCAAAAATTGAAAACAAAGTAGCCCTGCAATGCAAACAAAATATTGTTAGCACAAGATATTGCAAGATACAGAAAATGCCTTTGAGATAATCAAATTTAGGAGTCAAAACATTGAAACATATCTTGCCAAAACTCCACAATTAGTAATTAGCTTGGAAAATGTGAACAAGGAAATGCTAAATGCCAAATGTGAAATTAGACTTGAAACATAAAAAGAAAGCACTTGTTAAGAAAATTACAATACTTGTTTTTTGAATAAACTTTGCATATGGAAACTCAAGACCATCAAGAGACAAGTAAAGTAAATATGATGGATAGTGCTCTGGGTTTATTTTATTATTAATTACCTCTACAACAAAATTGCAAATGAACTCTTCAATCCTCAGACCTCACCCTCACCCAAAGATATGGATCCTATGGTGAGGAGTCAATAGAAGAGTAGAGGGTCCCTAAGATGTCTATACAACCAACTTAAGTTGAAGGTTGATTTTAGAGATGCAAATTAGTACTAAAATGCCTGCTTTAGTGAATGTTGCTGCTTCCAAAGAAAAATATTGATATCAACACTTAAAAATGAGTGGTGATGCTCATGTAAATGGTACCAATATCTTCAATGGAAAGTGAAAGTGAAAATTAGCTCAATTTAGCTCCACAAGTTCCAAATAGATTGCTTGCAAATAAATGAAATAGATATCAAATTATTTCAAATGAAGCGACACAAGAATGCTTTAAGAGACATCAACAATATCAAAATGCCACATAAACATGAGTTGACAATAAGATGATGAAACAATGTATTCAAGAGACATGTGAAACCAATTAGATGGATAAATAAACTAGTCTAGGCTTGCCAAATAAATGTAAAGTACCTGTTTGCTCAAAAGAAATATTGCATGTGTTGTAGTACATAGCACAATACAAGTTTTCAAGAAATGGAAATGGAAAACCATGCTCAATTTACACAAAATGAAACTAGATATGAGTATTATGTTAAAAGACTAATAATGCATGAATGAGATTAGCAAAAGAGAATTAGAGAAACTAAACTAAAGAAATTAGTCCACCTACATGTAAAGGTCATCCCTCTAAATGAGGGAGTGGGATACCATGGGAGAAACTCCCAATCTCCCTCAAGAAAAAAGAGTTTTTTAGTAGAGTAATTTTACAATGAAGAAAGCCTTCCTTCTAGAGAGACAAGGCTTCTAATGGTGAAAAAATAAAGCCTCTTGTAGGAGAAACAATGAAATTTTTTTTGCCAATACTTTCAGAATGAATTACAAGAGGAGAATCTCCCAAAGAGAGTCCCAAAATTCTGCCAACAGGGGAGATAAGAAGACCTCTTCAAGACACTGTTATGACAGAATTTTGTGGCAGCGTGTTACACAAGAAGACTTGTTCAAGACACTATTATGACAGAATTTTATGGCAGCGTGTTACACAAGAAGGAAATAAGTGCCTCTTCCTATGAATTCCACGGCCTAGGAGAGAAGGAAGGGCTGCCTTTTGTAGCTGACGGCCAGCTAAGAAGAGGAAGCTCTAAGAGGTCATGGTCTGTCCAAAAAAGGCTCCAAATCAGCGCTTAAAGGTTTGCGATAAAAAGGTTAGGAGATTTCAAGCATGCCTTCCTTAAGCCTGCCAAAACAAAATGTGAGAAAAACCTTTCAGCAAAATCTGATATTTCTGCAAAACAACCCCAAAAATCAGCGATATATAACTCTTATATCAACTCTTAAACTTCTGCAAAATATCACCAAAGTGAGTGAGAAATAGTGAGAGAGAATGTGCAAAATTATTCACAAATAGTATACAAGGCTTTTATCAATGTTTTAAAGTATAACTTCTAAGTTTTATCCTTGAATAATCAACCATATGCTCTATGCTACCTGATATATACCAATAAGAGCTCAAAATAGGGTTTGGAAAAAATAGCTTTGAGGTAGGTTGTTATCACAACTCAAGTCTTTGGGAGAAAATCTGTATAAGAATCCAAAGGATGAAGACTTGGGGAAGAACAAATATGTGAGATTTTTCCACTTTATCCTCAAGAGTGGGATAATACAAACTAGGATGTCTCGTCACGCTTGAGCTATGATCTGCAAAATGTTCTACACATACTCAACATGATTTATTAGTTTCCATAAAGGATTAGATAATAAAATGAAAAGGAAATCCTAGCAATCCCACCAAAAATTAAATAAGATGTCCCATTCTAGATTAACTCTCTGATCCAAATGCTAGTGAAAGGTATCTCAACACTAGTAAATCAATGAAGCTAATGAAAAATAACAAATGGAAATTAGATCAAGTATAACATAAGTATATAATCACAAAATCATACCATCAAAGTGTAGGCAAGAGACCACATATGAACCACAAAGTCTTGCTATTTCATTGAAAGTTGAGTATACAAAGTGGCAGAACCTCCCCAAACACAAGAGCTCGTATTTTGGATACAATATGAGAGCCCATGGCTCCATTATATAGAAATTTGGGAGAAAATCCCAAAGAAGAACAAAATGCCAAGTGGTGAGAGGGAGGATATCACAAGGCAAATTCGAATCTGATAAGTGGAGCTCCAATGCCAAGTGTAAAAATCGGATTCTAGCAAGTGGACATAATTTTCTTCTTTCATTATGTGCCAAATTTGAATTTTATGATGGAATGACAAGTGTATACGGGTGGTAACCCATGTGGGGTCAATTTCCCACAAAAATCTCCACGCAATATTTTGTCAAATCCTCCCAAATGTGCATTAATTTCACAAATTCGAATTTCCAAGTAAGCAGCTCTCATTTAATGCCAAAAATTTGATTTTATTTGAGCACATGTAATTTCCTTGATTTTAGGTGTCCAAATTACATTAGGACTTCACTTTAACTCTTCCATAATTTTCCACCTCATTTCCACCTCATTTCGCATGTGTGAATATTTATTTTTCTCAATTTATTTAAATTTTGGCTTAATTAATTGGAAGATTTCCCACTAAACTTCGGAAAAGTGGGTTTTGAGGGTTCAAAACACATTTTTAACCCCTAAAAGTGTGTTATAGTAGAAATTTGAGTGTGAGAGGTGTAATTTTTATTACTCATACCCCATACAACTTCTCTTGACAACACTTATTACAATTCAATTACAATTTTTATTGCAACTTTTGACCTACGGGAAATCTAAAAAATTGAAAAATCACTACCTAGACCTAACTAAATTCAATGAAATTTTTTGTGTGATATAGTATGGTAATATACATTTACTCTAGAGACCTGGACTCATCCAAGGCTTCACCATCAATCCATACTCCGGCTTTGGGGTAAAATTGGAGGAAAAACTCAATTAATTATCAAGCCCTGATAGGGAGATGATAAATAACCGAGTAAAAAAAACCTCCGAGAGTAATACTCACTTGTTGGAAAGGTCCCAAGCTACCTAGGCCTATTAAAGACTCAATACTGACTCAAATTCATCATTACTAGCATCACTTCTTACAGTTCCCCGTAGGGTGTGGAATCTCGGTACAAGAGAAAATGATAAAAAGAAGAAGTAGAGTTTAAAAACTTTGTTGAACTAATGATATCTGATGGTACAAATGTCTTATAGTTCATCCTTGGCATGGAGTCTTCTCATTATCATCAATTACCACTCCAGTGGTCAACAATGGTTTAATCAAATATGCTCCAAAACACAAGATTGCATAAGCTTCATAACATATGAGATTGTGAAATGAAAGTATTTGCTTTGACTTATGATAAATCGATGAACAACTAAAATCTTGATGCTTATGAGAAATTAAATTGTATGTAAAATAAATTGAAACTCAAGATTTGTATTCAAAATAAGCCTTGCGAAAGGAACACTTAAATTTGAGAAAATGAAAGAAAACTTGTTTGACATGAAAATTGTCTTGAAAGATAAATTGCCCAAATACACAATGCTTCGAATATGCTTCAAAATGGAAATATTGCACAACCATAAAGCATAGATGATTTAGACAATAGTCAAGCCAAGTATATCAAAGTTTGTTAAATAAAATAATTAAGAAGCTTGCACAAAAGGAAAGTAAATTGCTTAGCAAAAATGTAATTTGAGACTTGTAGCAACAATTATTGTAAATGGTGCAAGTTTGAAGAACTTTAACAAACTTGAGGAAAGTAAATGAGATGTGTGGCTATGTTAATTACCAATTTAAAGCATGCATGTAAGCGAAAGGAGATGCTAAAGTAAACAAGTCAATCCAACCACCATTCCTCTCCCAAAGTGGAGAGATAGGAATGCCAATGGGTGGAACGCACACTCCCAAAAAAAAATCAGAAATTCTATTATTGTGTTACAATGAGGTTAATTGCTCTTTGAGAGCTACCCAAGGAATTGATGGAAATACAAAATGAGGTTTTGAAACCACAAGGGAATTCCTTCAAGTATGGAACCTCAAGAGAGATGAATATGACACTAAAATAAGGAAATACAATCTCCCAAAGTGTCACACGGTCTAGTCTTCTTTAGCAAGCCCTCCTAATGCCCACGACTTGCTTCAAAATAGAACTTTGAAACTTGAGAGAACCTACAAACAACATGTTAGGGCTGCAAAACTAGGACCAAGGTTAGTGTGAAAAATAGCATGCAAAATGAGTGATAATGCTACAATATAATATACAAAAAACTAAATCAAGTGATGGGAAAATACCCCATCACTTGTCTAGCTTACAAGGAGCTATTGATTAGCTAGATAAATAAATGAAAGCACAAGAGTATAAGATGTAAATTTCATTGAAATAATTGGCTTAAGCACAAACTATGTAAAAAAAAACCCTACAAAATCGCCACTTTCGAAAAATAAGCTATTAATATTCAAAAACCGATAGGAGCTCCTTGTAAGTAATGTCAAGAGTGGGTTGGTCTCTTGAAGTCTTCCCCTCACGCCTGCTAGTTGATCCAAAGATGGCCTCTATAAAACTTCAAATGCACATTAGCTCATATGGATTATATTAATAAACAAAGACAAGAGAACTCTAGAATTTATTTGAAAATAGATAGAGTTGTTTAGCCTAGAGCATATCAAATAACCAATTGAAAATATAAGATAACTATACATTCACAATTATTATGAAATAATATGAGAGAATGAAATCAAATTTAACACAAGTAGAGAAATATACCATCATTGAGGCAAACCAAACTCCAAGAGAGAAACACCCATGAATGAACCCAAAATAATTTTTTATTATATGAAGAGCAAGTGTGCATAGGAGCAGAGCTTCTCCAAGCACAATAGCTAGTACAAAAGATATAATATGAGAGCCCAGGGCTCCATTATATAGAAATTTGGGAGCAAATCCCAATGAAGAACCAAATGCCAAGTGGTGAGAGGGAGAAGATCACAAGGAAAATTTGAATTTGATAAGTAGAGCTCCATTTCCAAGTGTAAAAGTCAGATTCTGGCAAGTGGACATCATTTTCTTCTTCTCTTATGTGCCAAATTTGAATTTTATGATGGAATGACAAGTGTATATGGGTAGTAACCCATGTGGGGACAATTTCCCACAAAAATATCCACCAAATATTCTTCCAAATCCTCTCAAATGGGCATTAACTTCACAAATTCGAATTTCCAAGTAAGAAGCTCTCATTTAATGCCAAAAATTTGATTTTATTTGAGCACATGTTCTTTCCTTGATTTTAAGAATTTACATCACCTTGAGACTTCACTTTAACTCCTCCATAATTTTCCACCTCATTTCCACAAAATTTATCATGTGTTGATATCTATTTTTCTCCATTTATTTAATTTATGGCTTAATTAACTGTCAGATTTTCCACTAAACTTAGGAAAATTGGGTTTTGAGGGTTCAAAACACATTTTTAACCCCTCAAAGTATGTCATAGTAGAAAGTTGAAGTTGAGGGTGAGAGGTCTAATTTTTATTACTCATACCCCATACAACTTCTCTAGGCAACACTTATTACAATTCAATTACAATTATTATTGCAATTTTCGACTTGCAGGAAATTTAAAAAAGTAAAAAATCACTATTTAGACATAACCAAATTCCACGAATTTTTTTGTGTGATCTAGTATGGAAATATACATTGACTCTAGACACTAGGACTCACCCAACACCTCACCATCAAGCCGTACTCCTGATTTGGGTTAAAATTGGAGGAAAAAACTCAATTAATTATTAAGTCCTGATAGGGAGATGATAATTAACCGAGTGAAAAACACCTCTCAGAGTAATAATCACTTGTTGGCAAGGTCCCAGGCTAGCTAAGCCTGTTACAGACTCAATAATGACTCAAAACTCATCATTACTAGCATCACTTATTACAATTCCCCGTAGGGCGTGGAATCTGGGTACAAGAGAAAATGATGAGAAGTAGAAGTAGAGTTTAAAAAATCTGGTGATATGATGATATCTGATGATATCTTATGATACAAGTGTCATTTGGTTCATCCTTGGGCATGGATATATAATATTCCGAGTAGAAATAAAAAACAATATAAAGCAACATAAACATGAAACTACAACAAATAGAGAGACGTCACATACATAATGAAAAACATGGAGAACGCTGAGCCATTTTATTATTTAACTGAAAGATACAATAAGTACAAAAGGTGATCAAAATGATGGCACCTTGGCTTGCACAAGGCAAACTGGGAAAGCTCTCAGAAATACTCCTGGAATGGCTACTCTATCAGTGATTGCGTTATCTCCAAATTGCTGCTACTATTGCTGCTACTGGAATAGGATGGCTCTTTGGGGCTGTTCCCCTACTCAGAAAAATACGGGACTCTGGAAATGAGCTCCCCACCTAATACCCAGAAAAGCCCAGAAAGGGTTTCCAGAATGGATGACCCCAGAAAATCACCTCCCTTGAGAAATAACGCTATCCCAGTGGAATACGCTGGCCCTAAATGTGTCTATGCAACTGATGGCCTCCTCCTCTACCAAAATGATGGAATAGCTATGGGCTGATCCCCTCTCACTATTGCGGGATGAATACCCTAATAAATCTCTGCTCCCGGCATTACCTCCTCTAAGAACTGCGTGGTCTCTCCTCAAGACTGCACTTCCCAAGCAAGTGCGTAAACCCTGCTGAAGATGTTATAGATCCCACCTGAAAATCAATGGATATAATTCCTCAACTGAGCAGGCACTAGAAGTCTCCTGGGGCTGAGGTTGGGATCTCTACTCGGAGACACACAGTGTGCTAAAAAACACTTGCAGAATTTGCCCAACAGCAAAAACGTGCTCAATGTCAAAACACAAAACATGGATGCATAATCAAATGAGGGAATGAGGAGCCTCTTCCCCTCTTTATGCTTGGAGAGCCTTTCTCTCCCCTAGGCCCTACCAAAATTGCGTTGTCCCTCTTGGCCACGCTATCCCTCTCTCTCTGCGCTGTCATGGACCCACGCTGCCACTTCGACCCCTGGGCCCCACGTTGTTAAATAAATGTGCTCAAGTGACTTTAGGGAATTTTTTATTTCCTAAGTGTAGGCTGAGTGTTTTCTCACCCACTTTATTAACTGACATAAACTTTATAAAAGTAAACTGGCCAAAAATTAGTATTGCTAATTAGTTGTTGCTAATTGGGAATATTACAGTCCTCCCCTCCAAAATGTTGCTTGTCCTCAAGCAACTGAAATGATGGATGTTGCAAAATTTTCTCACTCTCCCAAGTGGCATCCTCATCTGGCAAGTTCCTCCACCTCACCAAAGACTCCCGAACTGTCCTGCTCTGCAACTGCCTCTCCCTGGTATCTATGATGGCTTCTGGCTGTAGCACCAAATGCCCCTCATCATCTGTTGGTGGAAGCTCCTCTGTTGCAGTCACCTGCTGCCCCAATGAATTTTTCAGGCAAGATACATGGAAGATGTTATGGATCCTGCTACCTGTGGGTAACTCCAGCTCATATGAAACCTCCCCGATCTTGCATATCACCCTGTAAGGTCCATAGAAGTGGGCTTGAGCTTCTTGGCCCCCTTTTGCTTCAACGTGGATTGTCGGTATGGCTGAAGCCGTAGGTAGACCAAATCTCCTACTTCAAACTACCTCTCAACCTGTCCTCTGTTAGCATACAGTTTTTGTTGGTTCTTTGTTGTAGCTAAGTTATCCTTGAGGGCCCGGAGTATATCCTGACTCTCTTGGATCCAGTCCTTGGCCCTGGGGGCCTTACTAGCACCAAACATCACGTCAGCAAAAGATAAAGCATGATATCCATATAAAGCGTAAAATGGAGACATACCAATGGACATGTGGAAAGTAGTGTTGTAGCAATACTCCCCCAAATGCAACCAACGTAACCATGCCTTATGTTGCCCTGTAACATAGTTTCACAAGCAACATTCTAGCCACTTGTTCACTATCTCCGTCTGCCCATCCGTCTGAGGGTGATAACTGGTGCTCGGAGTCAACTCTGTACCCACCAAACGAAAGAGCTCCTGCCAAAAGCTGCCCATGAAACGGCTATCCCGATCACTAATAATGGTCTTTGGGAGACAATGCAACCTAAAAACATCCCTGAAAAACAAATCCGCCACCTGAGTTGCTGTGTACTGTGCTGAAATAGCGAAGAAGTGTATGTAATTTGTTAGCCAATCAACGACTACAAAGATACAATCCTTGCCCTGCATTGTGGGCAGCCCTGTGATGGAATCCATCGATATGCTCTCCCATTTCCCCTCTGGAATGGGAAGAGGCTGTAGTAATCCTGCTGGATGGCTCATCTCCCCCTTGTTCCGCTGACATACTTCGCACTCCCTAACATGCCAGAGTACGTCCTCCTTGAGGCCCTTCAAGATAACCTCTCCTTGATGGCCTTGTAGGTTTTGGTGAACCCCTGGTGGCTTGATAGTGGTGAGTCATGTGAGGCACATAGCATCTTCTCCTTGAGATGAGAACCCCCAGTCAAGAAGATCTGATCCCTGAAGTATATCACCTCATCCACACCTCGTATCTGTCATCCATGACCTGTCCGTCCAAGATCTCGCAGGAAAAATGGTCTTTGGAGTACTCCACCAGCAACTGAGCCCTCCAATCCGTGTTGAAACTCATCAGGGACAACGTTGTCAGTCTGGGTGAGAGAGCATCGGCCACCACGTTGTTCTTCCCCTTGACATACTTGATGTCAAAATCGTATGCCTGGATCTTGTTGATCCACTTCTGTTGCCTCTTCTGCAACTACTTCTGCTCTAAAAAGAACTGAAGGCTATTGCAGTCAGCCCTCACCATGAATATTTTCCCCACCAAGTACTGCCAAAACTTGGCCAGTGCATGCATGATATTCAACATTTCCTTGTCGTATATGGGATACAACCTCTCATGTGGCAATAGCTTCCTGCTTTAGAAAGCTATGGGGTGGCCCCCCTGCATCAAAATTGCGCCTACCCCCTCTCTTGATGCATCACACTCAAGGACAAAAGGCTATGTGAAATATGGAAACACAAGAACTGGACAGCCGCTCATCACATCCTTGAGCCTGCCAAAGGTCCTCTGCGCCATGTCTGTCCAACTGAATGCCCCCTTCTTCATAAGATTTGTGAGGGGTGCAGAAAGTTGAGAAAATCCCTTGACAAACTTCTGGTAGTAGGTGCAGATGCCTACAAATCGCCGAAGTTCAGTCAGGTTCTTTGGCTCTGGCCAATCCCGAATGGCCCTGATCTTCTCCTCGTGGACCCTCACTCCGTCCACACCAATGATATGCCCCAAATAGAGCATCTCTGTCAATCCAAACTCACACTTGGAGAGCTTAGCATAGAAATGTTGCTCCTCCAGTATGTGCAACACAACCTCAATGTGCTGTAGGTGCTCCTCCCACGTCCGACTATATATCAAGATGTCATCGAAGAATACCAGCACAAACTTCCTCAGTTGACCATGGAAGATGTGGTTCATGCAGGACTGAAAGGTGGCTAGTGCATTGGTTAGCCCAAAGGGCATCACCAGAAACTTGAAATGGCCGTAGTGTCATCTGAAAGCGGTCCTGGGAACATCCTTGTCCCTCACGCAAATCTGGTGGTACCCTGATCTCAGATCAATCTTTGAGAAGAACTTCGATCCTCTCAACTCATCAATCCGTGGGATGGAGTATCAGTTCTTCATGGTCTTCTTGTTGAGAGCCCGATAGTCGATGCACATCCTCAGTGTGCCATCCTTCTTCTTCACTAGTACGACAGAAGAAGCAAACAAGCTAGTGCTAGACCGAATGTGTCCAAGCGCTAAGAGTTCATGAATAGCCCTCTCAATCTCATCCTTGTAGGGTTTAGGACGCCTGTACTGTGTAGTAATCACAGCCTGGATGCCCTGCTCCATCTCGATGGTGTGCTCAAACCCCTGATCCAGTGGCTGCCCTGGTGATATATCTCCGAAAACTATGGCATATTCGTCCAAAATTGACTGCACATCTGGGTGTACGACCTGCCCTGTAGACCCTGCCTCTGAAACACACAGTTCTACTACCCACTCTATATCTCCCTTCCGGAAGTCTGCCTCCATCCGATGTGCTGAAACTGTCTGTGGCGGATAAGTGTGCATGCCCTGTATCATCTCATGCTTCCCAGTCTTCTTATCTGTCCACTCCATCTCCAAGGTCTCCCAATCTGTGGTGACCTTCCCCAGCGTGATCAACCACTGCACTCCCAGTATCACGTTGGTGTCCGAAATTTCCACCACAAAGAAATGATCTGTCAGAGTGTAAGTCCCCATAGTCACTGCCAAGTTTGGCACATATCTGGCACACTGCATGGTTCTGGCACCTAGTACCAGTACTGAAAACCCATCAAAGCTCTCCGTCGGTATGCTCCTCTGCTCTACCAACTGTGCATCAATAAAATTGTGGTTAGCCCCACTGTCCACTAATACCGAAACACGCTATCCCTGCACAGTACCCGAGACACGCAGAGTCAAGTATTTAGGAACCCCTCGCAAAGAAGCAAGGACTCCCCCGGTAGGTGCAAACGTTGCCCCTCCTGCTCCTGGTGGTGGAGGTGGTGGATGATCTCCTCGTTGCACTACACTGTTGCCTCTTGCCTCCATCTCCTCATACGCATCCTCTTCCTCGTCACTGTCAGAGAAGACCTCTATGTAGTGTGCCTTCCCAGCGGCACAACGATGTCCTAGTGCCCATGGCTCCTGGCATGTGAAGCATAGCTTCTTCTGTCTTAGATCTCTCTGGGTCTCATTGTCCAAAGGCCCCTGGCCTTGGTTCCCCATCGGAGGCGGAACCCTCGTGTCCTTCCCCTTCGACTGAAATGTTGGTCTCTGGGGGAAAGGAGCTCTGGTCCTGGGTAGGGCATCCTGCAAGTCCCTGGTCCTCCCAACCACATCGTGAAGTGTAGCCGGCCTCATCGACCTAACTAACCCTCGTAGAGGTTCTGCCAACCCATCAATGAACATGTATATCATCCTGGCCAAAGACAAGTCGGGTACCATCACAGAGAGTCTCAAAAACTCATAAATGTAGGTGTCTGGGCTCCTGGTCTATTTGAGCTTAGTCAGTTCATCAAAGTGCTCCTCTGGATCCCTTTGATCAAACCACTCTATCAGCCTTCGTGTGAAATTTGTATATGCTGTCACCGCTAAGTGACCCAGCGTGGCCATCCCGTGGAACCACCAATCATGGGCCTCGCCCTCTAGGTGCAGCGCTACCACCTTGATGACCTCTCCCTCTGCAATCTGATTGAGCTGGAAATAGATATCCAACTTCTCTACCCAAGCCTTTGCTGAACACTTGGAGGATCCGTCAAATGTCGGCAAGAAATTTTTGCCCACTGTACGTTGTACATCCCCATCTTGTGTGTATCTACCCCCTCTGTTCTGGTTGCAGGGTCTGTTGTCCTTCTTGAGCTGCACAAAGTCATGGAAAGTGAGAGCCTCACCAAACTCTCGCCCATAGGACTGATACTCGGCAAAATAATCCCCCATGTGAACCGGTTCCGATTCTTGAGGTGCTCCTGCTCCTGTGTCCGTAGCTAGAAACGTGGGCATCGTGGAACGTGGGGGAGTCAGTGATGCCATCTGTTGTACTGTGAGATGCTCCTGCAAGTGATGGGAGGTGCCAGACCCTTCTCCGGTGTGGAAACCCCTTGGGGTTTCAAGTTGTCTCTGATTTGCAATAAACTTTTGTCCCATATCTTCTATCCTCCTCGACAACTCCTGCACAGACTTTAGGAGAAGTTCTTCGAACTCCTTCCCTTCATCTTTCTCCTCTGCCATTGGTTCCTCCTATTCTGCGTCCACTACTGGAATGTGGTCACCCTCTCCAAAAGTGGCCTTAAGCCTCCTCTCCTGGTCCTTATACATCCTTCCCCGATAAGTGATGTATGGTTTTCCTGTTTGTGTCATAGACAATCTGCTCCACAGGTTGAGCCAAGTCTATGAGCTCTGATACCACTGTAATATTCCGAGTAGAAATAAACAACAATATAAAGCAACATAAACATGAAACTACTGTCTACTCAACTTAGTGTTCTTAAATTAATGTCATAAATTGTCAACCAGGGCTAGTAAACTGTTGAAGTGAAGTGCACTATATGTGCCTAGGTATCTTCTTCCTACTTCGTTGTGTTTAGTGTTTTTCTAGTGTTTTTGGTTTTGTGTTTTTATGCTAAGGGGAAAAGAACTAAATTATTGGCAAAGAGAAGTTATTGATCACACTAAAATAGAACAAAATCTACTCTAAATTATGTATGACACTTAAGAACAGGAAATACTAATCCACAGATTGTAAAGCTTGACAAGAAAAATAACTCATAACATTAAACTCAATCCAATTCATTTCATTAGAGGTATGTTGGAACAACTTGAGAAAAGGATAAGTTTGATGTAATGAAGCTTTCTATAGTAAACAACAACTTACAATATCACAGAGAAAATCTCATCCATAGTTAGAAATTTGTTGGAACATTTTGAGAAAAGATTATCTGCAACATAGTAAAGAACCCTATACTAAAATAACTTATGACACTAGAAGTAACCCATTCTGCAACTCAAAATGTTACTATTAAGCCTCATTCAAGGGTTAGAGATCTCTTGGAATAGCTTTTGGAAAAAGGTTGTTTGTAAAATTATGAGAAATTGCAGAACAGTCAAGAATCCAAAATGATATAACTAATTCTTGTCCATATGATAATGATGTATTAGAAGAGATTAAGAACAAAAGCAGCTTGTAAAATAACGAGGGTATTTTAAATCTAATTATCGAGACTAGAAGGCAATTAACTAATAAAACTTGAAACACAATGAACAAAACTGAACTAAAATGCAATTAACCTCCGAAGTATTACAGCTCTATCTCATTCATGTGTTAGTGATATATTGGAACAGTTCATGGGAACAAGATCGATTGCAATATTCGATGTAAGTAAACATAAAACATGATGCTCAGAAAACTGCCTAGATTAAAAACGAAACAGAGCTAAAGTTACTTATCTAGAAAATATGCACAAAGCCTTTCGGACAGTAGGGGCCCTCTACCACCAGATTGGCACACAAATCCTTAACTCCTTAAGATTTCTTCAGATCTTGCATTAAAGTTGTACTTCTTTCATTAAAGTAAAAATGCTCAGAAAACATAGTAACACAGTGTTTGAGAACTAACAACAAAACATCCACTAACTAACTGTCTCTCGGTTCACCGATTTATTCTTATAAGCAAATACATAACTGTCATTGAGGAGAAATAGGCATAGGTGTCTTTTTCAATCAAAATCGAATTAGAACTCCTGTTGAGGACTCATACTTTGCTGAAGACATCTGCAGAGTCCTTGTCCTTGTAGAAGTCTACTTCTTAGTTCTGGTTTTCTCCACGTGCATAACCACTTACAAATTTTTGCTCAACCTTTGCAGAGGGAAAGAAATGATGTAGGAGTGTTGTGGAATTCAACCATATGCGTTTTTCCTTTAAGTGACACTTATAACCTGTGTGAACATAAAGATGGCTGCGAAATATGTGACTAGCTACAGAATGGCTACATTCTGTAGCTAAGTCTGATAAAAAATCACTATGACAACAAAACCACAAAAGTATAGTAAGTCAGTTATTGCATGCACTCTTAGAGTAATTTTAATCATTCCTATTGATCTTTTAAGCCTATAACTGACAAAGGACAAATGGAATGAAGTGAAATTTGGTGAAAGGAAAGGACATCTTTGGGGCTCAACAACTACAGCAAATAGAGAGACATCACATACATAATGCAAAACATGGAGAAAGCTGAACCATTTTATTATATAACTGAAAGATACAATAAGTACAAAAGGTGATCAGAATGATGGCACCTTGGCTTGCACAAGGAAAACTGGGAATACTCATAGAAATACTCCTGGAATGGCTTCTCTATCAGTGACTGCGTTATCTCTAAACTGTTGCTGCTACTGCTACTACTGGAACAGGATGGCTCTTTGGGGTTTTTCCCCTGCTCAAAAAAATATGGGACCCTGGAAATGAGCTCCCCACCTAATACCCAGAAAAGCCCAGAAAGGGTTTCCGGAATGGATGACCTCAAAAAATCACCTCACTTGATAAATAACGCTATCCTAGTGGAATACGTTGGCCTTGAATGTGTCTATGCAATTGATGGCCTCCTCCTCTACCAAAATGATGGAATAGATATGGGTTGATCCCCTCTCACTATTCCAAGCTTAATCCCATGATAAATCTTCGCTCCCGGTACTACCTCCTCCAAGAACTGCGTGGTCTCTCCTCAAGACTGTGTTGCCCAAGAAAGTGTGTAATCCTTGCTGAAGATTCTATAGCTCCCACCTGAAAATCAATGGATAAAACTCCTCACCCGAGCAGGCACTCGAAGTCCCCCGGGGCTGAGGTTGGGATCTCCGCTCGGAGACACCCTATGTGCTAAGAAACACTTGCAGACTTTGCTCAATAGCAAAAGTGTGCTCAATGTCAAAAGACAAAACATAGATGCATAATCGAATGAGGGAATGAGGAGCCTCTTCCCCTCTTTATGCTTGGAGAGCCTTTCTCTCCCCTAGGCCCCACCAAAACTGTGTTGTCCCTCTTGGCCACGCTGTCCCTCTCTCTCTGCGCTGTCATGGACCCACGCTGCCCACACTACCACTGTCCCCACGTTGCCACTTCGACCCCTGGGCCCCATGCTGTCAAATAAATGTGCTTAAGTGACTTTAGGGAATGTTTTATTTCCTAAGTGTCTTCTCACCCACTTTATTATCTGACTTTAACTTTATAAAAGTAAACTGACCAAAATTTGATATTTCCAATTAGCTGCTGCTAATTGGGAATATTAAAGATTCTTCATATAATCATCATGTGCCACTCCAATGGTCAACATTTGGCTCCATATGGGGATGCATGCTAGATATGAAGTGATAGTGCGCAAGAACCTGGAATCTGCATCCACCAACCGAAATCATATATTAGCAGTATCCATTCAAAAAAACATCAAATAAAATCAAGTACAAAAATGTAAATTTACTCTAAGAGCATAAATAACAATTTATTCATGAAAGAAATCTACTTAAACAAAATTGACAAGGGATAAGGTTAGAAATATGATACAAAAATACGCCCCATGGAATCAGATGTCCTCAATGAAGTTCATGCTGAGAACCTGATTACTTTCAGGCAGATCCATGGGTTGCTTTTCTGATGTGCTCTGTCCAATTCTGAATATCTTAGGACTTTGATCCATCCCAACGTTGTGTTGTACATGGTCATCAGATTTACCAAATCCTTTCCGTTTTTTTCTTTTCTTCTTAATAGTTTGTGATGTTGATTCTTATGCAATCAAAGTAGACCTTTCTGCCCGATCTTGAAAATGCTTAGATGGAAAATCCAAAGTATCTAAGACTTCTTTGACCTGCCTTTCTCCATTTTGCATCTACTCTGACATGGGTGATGGATCAATCTCATAAGAATAAACTTGATTCCCCTCAATTTCCTTTCTATCTAGGTAAACTTCAATTAGCCATTTTTCAATGGAATAAATGCCCTCCTCATAATGAAATGAATCTTGATTTAGAGGATGGGGAGGATTACGATTTGTTTCTTTGTTCCTTTCCCATTCATCATTTTCCCTGAGCTAGAATTTGTGACTCGTAAACTTTCCATTTCCTCCAACCTATTATGAAAAGTGATCTGATTAGCCTTCATAACATTTATTTCCTTAGCATTATTTGTTTCCACGGTGTTGATTAATTGCACTTGTTTTTCTTCCATGGCGAGCAACCTGTTTTGAATAGAGGTCATCTGATTAGAATGATTGAACTCCATGGTATTTATTGCGTGTGCATGATTTACTATTAATCTTGTTTGATTGAGTTCCTTGTTTTTAATGAGTTGAGCTTGGTTGAGTTGCATATCCTTAATCATTTGAGTCAACTCCCTGATGAGATCCCTATCATTCTCATTTGCTTGAGTTTTCTCTTTGATCTTTCTTTCATCTCCATATTTTTCTTCAAAGGCATCAATGATTGATTCTAGAGAATCAAAACTCTTAGTAGTTAAGTCTATGAACCAGTCCATAGCATCACCATCTAATGAAAAGAGGAAAAGTTTCATTTTAACATCCTCATGGTTAATATCATGGCACCATTTTCTCAGACAAAGGTAGAAATTCCTAAGGTGAGTTTCGGTGGTAATGGCATTGTTACCTAGAAAACTAGGCAACTCATCAACATCCTCAATGGCTTCATCCAGAATAAAATTTGGATAGCCTGGAATGTTAGTAAAATCACAAGGGGAGAACAAATTATTCATGATGTCATGCTCACTTGACCCTGAAAGAGAAAATGGATATTAGAGAGAGGCTCTTGTCCAATATTAGCGAGAATTCTACAAGAAAAAGACTTCAAGCATAAATCCTTGTAGAAAATGAAATAAGTGGAGTCACCACTTGAACAAGAATCTAAATCTAAAATCCAACATGCAAAAACCAAAAGTTAGTCGATTTCCCAGATACAAGAATGCTTGTCCCCGACAACGGTGCCAAAAGATGTTAACTCTCCTCGCCGCCTACACCTACCTATAGTTAATGGGAAAAGCCTTCAACCCCACAAGGTGTGGTTGGTGGCAAGGAACTCAGAGAAGGGTTTGTCACACTAATTTCGACTCTCTCTGTTTAAGCTATCTCCTAGGTTAGCTATGGGGGTTAGTTCCTAAAGAAAGACTAAGTTAAAGATGTGAGTTTTCTAGGAGAGTTGTTAGAGTTAAATAGATTACTTTTTAATATTTATAAACAAAAGTGATATGAGCAATAACCGACAATACATAAGATAAACATGAAACATATTAAAAAATAGTGCGTTCAAAGTATTTCTCTTTGAAATGAAAATGTATTTTCTTAAATGAAGTAAAATTCTTTCAAATGGAAAACAAAAGTAATCTTGAAAAGTGAAACAAGAAAATGTTAGCACAAGATATTGTAAATGTTTTCAAGATAAATAGATTTATGAATCAACGCATGAGAAGCTATGTTACTTGAAAGGAAACAATTAGTGTTCTATTTGCAAAATGTAGATAAAAAAATATTTTCCACAAAAAAGTATTCAATTTCAACAATGGCGAGAGGAATAAACAATTTGCAAGTAAAACCTTGAGGTGTATTAGCATGAGATGCAATTACACTATATTTGGATGCAATTAATCTTAGTTACTTTTAATCTAAAAATGCCTTATCTAGGTGATAAGTCTTCCTCTTGCGCTCTTACCAAGGGGTAAAAATTGGGGTGACTGTAAGAAAGAGGGGGCAAGGACACGAGAGTGTCATTAACAATACCCATCCCCTGAGCCTCACGAGCCAGCATGTGCCTTCATTCCTACAAGGGAACAAACCACCTTCATAATTGTAGGGTCACACATTTTTACCTTACTTCGTACCAAATGGAAGAACTTTCCAAGAAAGCCTTTTTCCCTATAATTTCTATCAACCAAGCTTATGCTTGGAGGTAAATTTTAAATATGCAACTAAGTTAGAATGCCTACTATGATTTGTAAGAAATTTTACAAGTTCTATGTAAAAGATAGAGGTGCTTTAATTAAATATTCTCCAAAACACAAGATTATATAAGTTTCATAACATATGAGATTGTGAAATGAAAGTATTTGCTTTGACTTATGATAAATCGATGACCAACTATAAGCTTGATGCTTATGAACAATTAATTTGCATGTAAAATAAATTGCAACTCAAGATCTGTATTCAAAATAGCCTTGCGAAAGGAACTCTTAAATTTGAGAAAATGAAAGAAAACTTGCTTGACATGGAAGTAAATGATTGTCTTGAAAGATAAATTTCCCAAATACACAATGCTTTGAATATGTTTCAAAATGGAAATATTGCACAACCATAAAGTATAGATGATTTAAACAATATTCAAGCCAAGTATATCAAAGTTTGTTAAAACAAAATAATTAAGAAGCTTGCACAAAATGAAAGTAAATTGCTTTGCAAAAATGTAATTTGAGACTTGTAGCAACAATTATTGTAAATGGTGCAAGTTTGAAGAAATTTAGCAAACTTGAGGAAAGTAAATGAGATGTGTGGCTATGTTAATTACCAATTTAAAGTGCGCATGTAAGTGAAAGGAGATGCTAGAGTCAACAAGTCAATCCGACTACCATTCCTCTCCCAAAGTGGAGAGATAGGGATTCCAATGGGTGGAACGCACGCTCCCAAAACAAAAATCAGAAATTTTATTATTATATGTTACAATGAGGTTAATGGCTCTTTGAGAGATACCCAAGGAACTGGTGGAAATACAAAATGAGGTTTTGAAACCAAAAGGGAATTCCTTGAAGTATGGAGCCTCAAGAGAAATGAAGATGACACTACAACAAGGAAATACAATCTCCCAAAGTGATACACGGCCTAGTCTTCTTTAGCAAGCCCTCCTAATGCCCATGACCTCCTTCAAAATGGAACTTTGAAACTTGATAGAACCTACAACCAACATGTTAGGGTTGCAAAACTAAGGCCAAGGTTAGTGTGAAAAATATCATGCAAAATGAGTGATAATGCTACAATATAACATACAAAAAACTAAATCAAGTGATGGGAAAACACCCCATTACTTGTTTAGCTTACAAGGAGCTCTTGATTAGCTAGATAAATAGATGAAACAACAAGTGTATAAGATGTAAATTTGATTGAAATAAATTTATTAGGAAAAACTATGTGAAAAAGAACCCTGCAAAATCGACACTTTCGAAAGATAAGCTACTAAGATTCAAAAAACGATAAGATCTTGTAAGTAATGTCAAGAGTGGGTTGGTCTCTTGAAGACTTCCCCTCATGTTTTCTAGTTGATCCAAATATGGCCTCTACAAAACTTCAAATGTACATTAGATCATATGAATTATATTAATAAAAAACGACAAGAGAACTCTAGAATTTATTTGAAAATAGATAGAGTTGTCTAGCCTAGAGCATATCAAATAACCAATTGAAAATATAAGATAGCTATATATTCACAATTATTATGAAAGAATATGAGAAAATGAAATCAAATTAAACACAAGTAGAGAAATATACCATCATTGAGCCAAGCCAAACTCCAAGAGACAGACACCCATGAATGAACCCCAAAGACTTTTTATTATATGAAGAATAAGTGTGCACAGGAGCAGAGCTTCCCCAAGCACAATAGCTAGTACAAAAGATATAATATGAGAGCCCATGGCTCCATTATATAGAAATCTAGGAGCAAATACCAATGAAGAACCAAACAGCAAGTGGTAAGAGAGAGGAGATCAAAAGGAAAATTCGAATTTGATAAGTGGAACTCCATTGCGAAGTGTAAAAATCGGATTATGGCAAGTGGACATCAATTTCTTCTTCCTTTATGTGCCAAATTCAAATTTTATGATAGAATGACAAGTGTATATGGGCAGTAACCCATGTGGGGACAATTTCCCACAAAAATCTCCAAGTATTCTCCCAAATCCTCCGAAATGTGCATTAACTTCACAAATTCGAATTTCCAAGTAAGCAACTCTCATTTAATGCAAAAAATTCGATTTTATTTGAGCACATGTTATTTCCTTGATTTTAAGAGTCTACATCACCTTGGGACTTCACTTTAACCCCTCCATAATTTTCCACCTCATTTTCACAACATTTAGCATGTGGATATTTATTTTTCTCCATTTATTTAATTTATGGCTTAATTAATTGTCACATTTCCCATTAAACCTAGGAAAAGTGGGTTTTGAGGGTTTTGTTGTCGCACAAAATGTCTAGGCACCGCAAAAACGGCTCAGATTGGGGGCTGTCACCCTGATCCCCAATCTCTCTATCTAAGCTGTCTCCTTGCAAGCTAAGGGAGGTAGACCCTAACAAAAATAAAGGAAAAGAACTGGTTGAAAATCCACCAATTCAGGAGACAGCTAAAATACCAAGTACTTGTTAATATTAATGAGATTTTATAGATCCAATTATATTTAAGACTTTAAAACTAGTGCCTTGTGGAGTCAAAATATCCCGTTATGAAATTTAAGCCAAGTAATTGATGTATAACTGCTCCTATGAAAAATAAGTTTAACACAATGATATCCGATAAAACACCTTCACAATCATGCATTAACAATGTTCGATAAAGACACGCAATTTATCATTACTTGAAATATTCCCAAAGTTGATTTAAACAATTAACTACCGATTTCAAGTAATTTAAAATCACAATTAAAGATAGCTCAATGATCACCAACCACAGCTAAGCACCAACCATTTAAATTTGAAACAAGAATGTTATCATGAGAGTACCATCAAATTTAAAAGTCAGATATTTTCAATATTTCCGAATTTGTGATATTCCAGATAATTCCACTTCAGAAATCTATAGTCAAACTTTAGATAGAAAATTAAAGCTTACCTTGACTATGGAGAAATTTTTATATTTTTTGAGAATTTTTTAGATTTTTTTTTTATATCTTTTATATTTTCTTTTAAATCTAAAGTTAATAAAACTAAAACCAAGAATGTATATACAACTAAAGTCTAAAAATGAAAAAGGCTAGGAATTTTTATTTTATAATTTTTTTTTATTTTTTTTATATTTCAAAATCTAAAAAAACTAAAATCAAATCCTAAAAAATTTAAATTAATGCTACCTTAACTACATTACCTAAACTAAACCAATCTTCACAAATATGAAATCAAAATCTAAACTTTAAACTAAAGAAAACAAAAACAAAAATTTAAAACCTAAACTAAAGCAAAATTAATCAAAATCTAAAATCTAAAATCTAAATTTTAAAACTAAAGCTAACGTTAAAACAATCTAAAATCTAAGTAATAAAATTCTTGATTTGCCATATGATTTTTCTTTTTATTTGTTTTTTTGTTTGTATTGTGCAGGTGGAAGGGAGTCATACGGATCGTATGGACGGCAGGGAGGAGCTGGAAATAGACTACGTGAGGGACAGGTGAGCCGACAACAGAGATTGCGACTGATGAAGGATGCAGAGGTGAGAAAATGATGGATCGTTGGCAGCCGCAAAGAAAAAAGAGTGGTTGATGCAGGTCATACGGCCGTACGGACAATGTACGGACGAAGGCAGCGACAGGAAAAACGTAGAGGAGAAATGGATGGGAAGCAACGTGAAGGTCAGCGATGAAGGAGAGTAGCAGCGTTAGCATGTACGGACGACAGAGAAGCAAGAAGATCAGAAATGTGCAATTGATGCAGATCGTACAGACAACGTTAAAGAAAAAGTGAGGGATTTCACAGAAACGCTGCAACAGATCATTTAGGCATAACCAGTGCACAAAAAAAATTCTTCACCCAGCAATTTACCTGCGATTTACAATTTGAAGCAAGATCATGCGTAGATCTGAAATCCAAAACGATCTTGAGGCCAGATCTTACCCTCCTGGGCCTAGATCTAGCTTAGATCTAAAATAATTTCCGAGAATCTTCCTGTAAACCTGCACAAAATTAGAAAACAGCAAACCCGGGAAACCAGTATATACACAAAATAAAAATAAGCGGGATTTACAATGCTATTTTACAAATCAGAAGCCCTCATAGCCAGATTTAAAACCGTTCAGCACAATTCAAAAAATAAAAATTTAAGAGAGGCACAAGCCCTAGAAGACCCTGCAAAAACACAATTTCGTAAGATAGCTTTGGTAATTAGGAAACAATGAGCTTTTTCAGATTTATGAAATCTGAGAGTCGGCTGGTCTAACTGAAGACTTCTCCAAACGCTCAAACCTTTAAAAAAAATATCTCTGCACACTTAGATCTGAATTTTAGATTGATAGAGATTAAAAAATAAACATGAGACCTTTCAGAAAAAACAGATAACTAATCTTTCCGTTAAATCAAAATGCAATTTTAGTAACCCAGAAAACTGCACAAGATACCTGTATGCAGATTAATCCATAAAGGCCACCAACCATCAAAAGCCAATAGAAGTAGCAAAGTTTAGAGACAACATCACCACATAGATCTGGAAAAGGAACACCAAAGTTTGTAACTCCAAAGTCTTTATGCTTTATTTATCAAAAATCACAAGAGCATCCAAGAACAAGTGCACGATTCAAAGATCGAATGCAAATGTCATACCAAGACCTCTAATTTATAAGCTAAAATCTCCAACGGCTAGTTTGGTTGATCCTTGTCAATATAATCTCAACCGTTGAAAAGATTTAATTATCTTTTAATCTGGACCGTCGAAATTATAAATTTGAGGAAAAAACGAATTTATCATTTAATTCCATTTTAATTAACTCAAAAATAATATTTTTGAGTTAATTACCTCAAAATTTTGACTTTGACTCAACCACCAAGGCCCAAGGGTTCAAATTTTTTTGAAATTCTCAATATTCCTTTGGCCTGGGACCTTTAAAATTTATTTTTTAAGGATCCATGAATTTTTCCTTTGGATAATTTTAACTCACCTAGGACCTAAAATTAATTAAATTTCTGACTTAGGATTTTTTAATTAATTTGGCCAGAAAATTTAATTAATTGACTGAAAGGGGATTTAATTATTTTTCCAACCCTCTTTACATAAGATAAATACATTTAGACACATAAAGGGGGAATACCCATTCATATAGATCCTCAAGCAGTTACCCAATTCTGCGACTCAAAACATGATCCAGTAGACCTAGCAATCTGTAATAAAATGATCTAGCCAATTAGCTAGGATCATTCCCAAATTACTTTACAAAGACTCAATAGAAAACACTAGGACTCACTTAGCATCTTGATGACAAAATCCACCCTAGCTTTGGGGTGAAGCTAGAGGGGAAAACTTCGCCGATCACTTGTCTTGAAAAACACAAGCAAATCAGTGAGACAAAAAACCTCCTAGGATAGAAATCATCACCAACATATTAGGCTTACCTAGGTTGTTACATACATGACGGTCTTACTTAGATCATTTACATCATAAACATGCAGAATGGGATTACATCCTTCATAAAACTGTCGGCTGTCGATGAAATCTGAATGGCGTGAACCTCGAACAAGATGAGTCCCATTTGAAAAAATGGGGGTGTACTACTATGGGGTCGTTGACAAAGTGCTGTCAACTTCTCGCTCTACTTGGGGACAAGTTGCTTCATTGAAGGAATGTGAGAATCTAGAATTTGCATCCAAGCAACGCACAAAATTACATAAGTAGTGTCCATCCAACTATCATCATATAACATTAAGCACATGAAAAATAGAAGCTCTTTTATCATTTATTATTCTACTTAACATGAAAATTAAATGTAATCTAACTACAAAATGAAATGCTAAAAGGACAAGGAGTAGGTTTAGGAATACAATACAAAGGATGCCCAATGGCATCAGATGTTGTCTTTGAAGAACAACTTGAGCAGTTGGCCATTCGCAGGTAACTGAAGTGGTTCACCTTCCAACGTGCTCAAATGGAATGAGTTTGGTCTAGCAATGTCTCTGATAATATAAGGTCCCAGCCACAAACTGTCAAATTTCTTGTGTTTTCCGGGCTTTTCATTTTTTTGGTCCCAAAGTAATACCATGTCTCCAACCTGCAAAGATCTAGATCGAGATGATTTATCAAAGCTTTTCTTAATGTTAGATTTATTCTTACACATATTATCTAAAGCTTTCCTACGAGTTTCATCCAACTCCACAATGTGATCAATTCTATTTTGAACAACATCTTTATTAGTGGACAAATGTTGAAGGAGTTGGTAAGCTGGTAATTTAAGGTGCACAGGCAAAGTTACATCCAAGTCATAAACTAATTCAAAAGGAATTTTACTAGTAGCTTTATTTTTAGTAATTTTATCTGCCCACAAAGTATACTTGATTTTGCTATCCCAATATTGCTTATTATCTGCTACTATCTTCTTGATAATGGTTATAAGATTTTTATTACTTGACTCAGTTAAAGCATTACCCTGAGGATAGTAGTTAGATGAATGAGATAATGTAATGCCATATTTAAAACAAAAAGATGAAAATTCAAAAGAACTAAAAGCCTTGGCATTATCAGTAGTGATCTTGGCAGGGACACCAAATCTAGTAATGATTTGATTTTCAATAAAGTCCATAATGACCTTTTCATTGGCATTCTTAGCAGGAATGGCTTCAACTCATTTTGTAAAATAATCAGTCGCAGTTAAGATCCAGGAGTAGCCATTGCTAGAATTTTCATGGAATTTCCCAATGAAATCCAGACCCCAATGTTGAAAAGGTGCCTCAACAACCACAGGTTGTAAGGGCAGGGTAGCTAGCTTCTGCTTCCCAGTGAATATTTGACAGGCTTGGCAACTTCTAACAAATTTATGCACATCTGAAAAAATCGAAGGCCAAAAATAACCAGCTCTCAGAATTTTGTGGGTGGTAGTTCTAGCGGCATAATGACCACCACAAAATCTTGAATGAAACTTAGAAATAAACCTCATAGACTCAATCTCATCAACACACCTAAGTATTATCCCCTCGGGATTTCTCCATCCAAGGCCATCCTTCATGAGGCAATACTTAGTGGTTTTTAATCTAAGAGCCCTTCTTGTATGAGCAACTAAATGGTCAGGACATGTAAGATTTAACAAATAATAAATAATGTCCTTATACCATTCATGCTCTCCTAACCTTTGCAGCTCAGGCGAAGATGCATCATTAAGACAGATCAAACCAAGTGCTTTCTCATTACCTTCGGTCATCATTTCAGCCAAGCCTTGACCTTTGACTAACTTGGTGGGCTTAATCTCTAAATCATACTCTTGAATTTCAGTAACCCACCTAGCACGAGTCCCTAAGCAATCATTTTGAGTTAAGATATCTTTAATCGCGGAATGCGGGACGAAAGAAATGATTTTAGAATAACCCACATAAGTCCTAAAATGCTTAAGAGACTTTACCAAAGCATAGGCTTGCTTTTCCATAGTAGTATAATTTAATTCAGAATTTTGAAGCACTCTACTCATGAAAGCAATAGGCTGTTCGTGACCTTCCTTATTCTTTTGTAACAAGACACCAGCAATAGTATCTTCAAAAGCAAAAGAGAAAATCATAAAATCCTTTGAATAATCAGGACTCGTCAAAACAGGAGCTTTGGCAATGGCACCCTTAATTCCTTGAAAAGCCTTTTTACCATCTTCTTTCCACAAAAAATTTGCATCTTTTTTCAGAAGACTTTGAATAGGTTTAGCTATTTCGGCGTAATTTGGAATAAATCTTCTAAGAAAATTAGTTTTTCCTAGAAAGGACTGAAGGGATTTAAGATTATGAGGTAGAGGAATCTTTTGGATTGCCTCAACTCTTTCAGAATCAATCTTGATTCCATCTTTGGAGATGATGTGACCAAGTAATTTCCCTTCAGTTACTCCAAAACTAGACTTAGTTGGATTCAAGGAAATCCCAAATTCTCTACACCTATCAAAGACCTGTTTAAGATGACCTATGTGAGTAATACCATCTTTAGAAAAAATAGTAAGATCATCCTGATAAATTTCAATTTTTCCAATCAAAACTTTAAAAGCATAATCCATAGCCCTTTGAAAAGTAGCCCAACATCAGTCAACCCAAAAGGCATTCTAATTTATTCAAAAGTACCCCATGGTGTGGTGAATGTAGTTTTGTGACGATCTTCTTTTTTAACCCAAACTTGATTGTATCCAGAAAAACCATCTAGCAATGACATCATTCCTGAACCTGTTACTCTTTGCAACATAGTCTCCATGTTGGGCAAATGGTAATTATCCTTTTTACATGCTAGATTCACGTTTCTAAAATCGACACAAAGTCTAATGGTACCATTCTTCTTCCTAACAATCACCAGGTTGGAACACCATGTTGAATGTCTAGTTTGAGCAATGATTCCAGCTGCGAGCATTTTTGAAAGCTCTTTCTGAACCAAAGGGGCTAACTTAGGATTTATTTGCCTAAGCTTTTGACGAAAAGGTTTAGCATTCTCATCTTTTAAAGGGATAATGTGTTGCATGACATATTCCCTATATCCTTTTAACTCATCATATGAAAATGCTAAAACATCCCTATATTCATGAAGTAAATTTGTCAAATTTTTCCTTTCTTCTTCATTAGTACCTTTACCAATTTTAACAATCTTAGGATCCTTAGAGGTACCAATATTAACTTCAATGAATTCACCCGGATCCATTTTATTTTCCTCTTTCATCTTTGTGGCATCATGCCAATCAAAGTGTTGCTCTAAAGCAACAATATTCCTAGGAGTAGGATTTATAATATCATCATGATCCTCAGATCCATTTTATTTTCCTCTTTCATCTTTGTGGCATCATGCCAATCAAAGTGTTGCTCTAAAGCAACAATATTCCTAGGAGTAGGATTTATAATATCATCATGATCCTCAGATCCATCCTCCTTAGAACTTATCCGAAAATTTTCAAACTCATCCAAATTATTAAGAAAACGAATGGCCTGCTTTTCCTCATTAAAAACTTGCCAATGCTTTGAATTATCTGGGACTGAGGGTCTGAAAATAATTTCCATTTTTATCTTTTCCTTAATCAATTCATCAGATAATTGTAAAGTAGAAGCGGCCACAGCGAGCTCATCTGCTAAGGCATTCTTTTCCCTTGGTATAGATTCAAGGTTAATGTCATCAAAGTGTTCCATAACATTCCACACAGCATGTCGATAATTCCTTAACCTTTGATTTTTACATGTGAATTTATTCTTAACTTGCATGATAACCAAATCAGAGTCTCCCTTGATACTAAGCAACTTAATTCTTGAAGCTTTTTCCAACTCAAAACCCAACAACAAGGCTTCATATTCAGCCACATTGTTGGTTGCATCAAACTCAAGTCTATAGGAAAATATGACCAAGGGGAGACTTCAAAACAATTCCAGCACCCTTACCATACCTAGATGCTGCACCATCAAAATGCATGTACCAAACCTGATCCTTTAAGTCCTCAAACTTCTCATCAACCTTGTTATCTAAGGGAACCATGAAATTAGACATAATAGCATAATTCCCCATGTCAGGTTGTTCCTTAATTATTTCATTATGAGGTCTTTTAGGATCTTCTACATGGAATCTTCTTTCAGGTTCTCTATTAAGCTTCATAAACCCTTCACCTCTAGGGGAAGGAATCATAGCATAAGACCAGTTCATCTGAATACTTCCTCCTAGATCAGAGGCCCACTTTCTAGATAGTAGCATACCCCAGGCATCCGGAACATCAACCACAACTATGTCCATAACAATCATGATGTCAGGGTAAACCGACAAATGAACTTGTAAATACTTGATTAACCCATGAACTTCAATTTTCTTAGAATCCATGGCACATATGTTGTAGTATGGTCTAGAAACTCTTAAATTAAGCTGTTCCATGACCCTCTTGGTCATGACACAAGCTGAATCACCAGAATCTAGCATACAATTATTCAATTTATAACCATTAACCATCAAAATAACAAAAAATGGCTGATGATTCTTGTTATCCGACTCCATTTTTTGCAGATATATAGGGGCATCTTGATAAGAAACTTCAGGAGTCTTATCTTGAGCAACATTAACATGCGAAACTCCAAGAACATCTAAAACTTTAGCTCTTTGAGTAGGAAGCTTTAACATCTCAGTAACAGGCACCAAGATCTTAGCATTATTCAACCATGCACCCAAATCAATATTCAAACCAGGACTAGGATTAAAAATTCGAGGGGGAGTTTGATTATGACCTTGCTCTTTATCCCTTCTTTGATAAGTTAATCCTTTGTCCTTAGAAATTTCCAAAACTTCATCAGGAGAAGGCTTTTCACCAAATAATTCAATCATCAAATCCCTCTCATGATCAAAATTATTGATACTATGGGAAGATGTGGAAGGCTGTTAAATTTGGACAACTTGGTCCAAACTCCATGTTGTGATGCTCAGATTAAGAGGCTAATATTTTTGTTGGATTCCTCTTTCAGAGAGGTGTAAAATCCATATAAAATATATCTTAATCCGATGAGCAGAACATTTATTTTGAATTTATTATTTATAATAAATTATATGTGTAGGTCGGCCTTAAGAGTGATGTGTCACACACCCCAATGATGGATATAAATACAGGCAAAGTTGGAGAGCATTTCACAACAACACAACTCACATCTTCTTCTCTCATCTGATTTAGTACTCTTCTCTCATCTGATTGAGTACGAGCTCCTTGGAGGACATTTCCAGCCCACACGTGTGAAGAAGAAGGACGAATTTCTGTACGGCTGAGCTGAAGGACGAATTGCTGCGGCTAGGGTTTTGTTGGAAGTTTGACCAGCATTGACTTTGGTCAACGCATGGTACAAAAGGGCTGAAAATTGTTGGGAAGTTCGATTTTGGAAGGCTGTACTGTTTGGCACAGAAATCGAGGTCAAAGGGTTGACCAAACTGCTGATGCGTTGAATTTTAGCTTGCTGCCCTGCGTTGACTTTTATGGACAGCGTTGAATTTTTTGGAGTTGACTTGGGTTGACTCGGTTGCTGATTGGAGGACTGTTGTGACACATTCTGGGTTGGCTGACCAAGGAGACTTTGCTGGTTGAAGCATCCTGTTGACCGCCGTAACGCACCATCACATTTTTCTGTTTTTGGTTTGTCTTCTATAAGATCCACTTATATGTTCTATCAGCATTTTACTTAACTACTTGTGTGATTGCTGTAAGAAAAGTAAAGTTGCTTCAAGCATAGAACATCTACAAAAATTTACATGGTATCGGAGCTGAGGTGAAGACAAGCCCTATCTTTAGCAATCACCATCTGAAGAAATGGGTTCCACAAGTTTTGAATTCAAGGAGAATGACAAGCTAACTGGAAGGGATGACTTCCATGCCTGGAAGATGATATTAGATCTCAAATTGGAAGACCATGATCTCTTGGATCATGTGTTGGGTAAGATTCAAGAACCTCCATCCAATGCTACCGCTGCTGTTAGAAACAAGTATAAAAAGGGAGAGATCAAAGCAAAGCTGATGATCAGGGAATCCATACATAAGAGTCTGGTTGCCTATATATCTGAACTAAGCACATCCAAGGAGATGTATGATAAATTGATCCTTATGTTCAAAGTAAACAATGTGAACCAAGTGCTATTCCTCAAGAATAAGTTGAAGAATATGAAGAAGGGTCGGGATGAGTCTATTCAAACTTACTTTCTGAAATTGACCGAAACAAGGAATAACCTGCTGGCTATTGGGGAGACAATAGTTGATCGTGAGATGGTTCTCACCGCACTTGGAGGACTCCCAGTATTCACAACTACCATTCTCAATAATAATACCATTCCTAACTTTGATGAGCTTCTGTCTAGATGTATGCAAGAAGAAACAAGGATGAAGGAATTCGATAATGACAGAAATGCTGCCTATGGTGCTCATTCTCGAAAGAAGAACTCTGGTGGTTCTAAGGACAAAGGAAGAAAAAGGACTCAAGAAAATAAGGGTAAGTGTTTCACTTGCCATAGGCCTGGTCACTATGCTAGAGAATTCCCCTTCAAGAAGGATTCTCCCGATAGTGATGATAACAACAACAACCGAAGGAATGGGAATCGAAGAAACGACAAATCCAAAGGAAAGAGGAAGGCTCACTTTGGTGGTAACAATCAACCTTCTAAAAGGTCTAGGAACACCAGATATGAGGAGTCTAATGCTGTTCATAAAAGAAATGAGTATATTCTTGTATCTACTCTCTCTGCTACATCTCCGCCCGACACTATGGATGTCTGGCTAATCGATATTGGTGCCTCAAGACACATCACTGGATTCAAGGAAGCACTCTCTGACATGGTTGAAAGGGATACTAATCTAGAAATTATCCTTGGAGATAATGCGATATATCCCGTAAAAGGGACAGGGACTGTGACCCTCCACTTGTCTCAAGGACAAGTCCTACGTTTGCAATATGTACTCTATGTACCTAAAATGAAGAAGAACCTTGTGTCTGTATCAGCCATGGAAGACAAAGGGTTCAATGTAACATTCTCTGATGGAAAGGTGCTCATGTGGAAGGAGAGCTTCAAGGAAGCTATCTCGATTGGTTTTAGAGTTGGTACACTCTACCAGGTTGGAGGAAGTCCGCTGGGAGCAATGACTTGTGATACTATCCGACAAACCGAACTATGGCACCAAAGATTTGGACACCTTCATTACAAGGCCCTTCCCGAAGCAAGGAAGGTGGTGACAGGGATGCCTGACTTTGGAAATAATCATGAAGGTGTATGTAAGGGCTGTGCCGAAGGAAAACATACAAGGGGACCTTTCCCCTCAAGTGTCACAAAGACATATGATATTTTGCAACTGGTCCATTCTGATCTATCTGGTATGTTGCCCGTGACATCCCTGGGAGGATGTTCTTACTACATGACATTCACTGATGACTTCTCTCGCAAAACCTGGATATACTTCTTGAAGAAGAAGGATGAGGCTTTCATGTGGTTCCGTACCTTCAAAGCCTTGGCGGAAAATATGACCGGAAAGAAGATCAAGATTTTGAGGACTGACAATGGCACTGAATATGAGTCAAATGAGTTCAAAGACTTTTGCAGAGAAGCTGGCATTAAGAGGGAGACTACCACTTCATATACTCCTGAGCCGAATGGTGTTGCTGAACGCAAGAATAGGACTATTGTGGAAGCTGCCCGTGCCATGCTATGTGACTAGGGTCTACCAAAGTTTCTGTGGGGAGAAGCTGCAAATACTGCTGTGTACATTCAAAACCGATGCCCTCATTCCGCTTTGGACTCCAAAACTCCCGAAGAGGTTTTCTCTGGTAAGAAACCTGATGTCTCACATTTTAGAATTTTTGGATGTCTTGTCTATTTTCATGTGCCGAAAGAAAAGAGAAGTAAGCTGGATGCTTCTGGGAAGAAAGGAATGTTTGTGGGCTACAGTGAGACTTCTAAGGCCTATGGAGTCTATGTACCTAGTCAAAGGGAAGTAGAGATATGCCATGATGTCACTTTTGACGAAGATGCTTCCCTGAAGAAAGTAGTAGATCTTCCAAGATCTGAAGAAAATCATGAAGAAAGGCCTGGAAATCAAGAAGAACCGCGGGATGAGACAATGCCTGATATTGAAGGACCAATGGACCCTATTGATCCATCTCCTTCATTGGGAAAGAGACCATCATGGCTCAGGGACACCCTCGAAGATGCTGAGGGTCATGCTGCCCCAAGGGGGACATTCCGAGAAAGCAAGAAGTTGTGTAGATACCAAGGGTATCTAGCTGCCATGAGTACTATTGTACAATCTGAACCTGGATCTTTTGAGGAAGCCATAAAGCATCAAGTTTGGAAGGATGCTATACACGAAGAATATGAGTCCTGACGGGTTGTGATATATGCAGGATGTGGTCCAGGAGCCAGAAGTTCAATCGATTGTCACCGCAAAATGGCTCTACAAGATCAAACATGGATGCGGTGGGAGTCTTTGAAAAGTTCAAGGCAAGATTTGTTGCCCGTGGCTTCTCTCAAAAGGAAGGAATGAACTATGATGACATATTGCTGCACCAGCAGCACGATATACACAAATACGAATCAATATTAATGCCCTTGCTGCTCGCAAGGATGGAGTCTTCTGTCGGTTTAGAGAGTTTACCCGCACTGCATGGTGCAATAAAGGAAGAGGTGTATGTAGAGCAACCTGCCCAGGGTTGAAGTTCGAGATCGAGACACTCATGTAACTCATGTCTACGAGTTGAAGAAAGCCCTGTGGGTTAAAGCAAGCACCAAAGCTTGGTACGAGAGGATAGATAGCTACTTGATGAAGCCGGGCTTCACTCGAAGTAATGTTGATCCGAACCTTTACTTCAAGGTTGTGCAGGGGAAGCCTCTCATTCTAGTGATGTATGTGGACGACCTCTTCCTGACAGGTGCTGACCCTCTCATTCATCAATGTAAGAGGGAGCTCGCCGCTGAGTTCGAGATGAAGGACCTAGGACTGATGCACTACTTCCTAGGCCTGGAGGTCTGGCAGAGACCTGGAGAGATTTTCCTTTCTCAAGGAAAATACATTGTGAAGCTTCTGGAAAGATTTGGAATGGTGGACTGTAAGTCCGTGTCGACACCGATGAAACTCAACTTTAAGAAGTTGAGTGGCAGCGCTGCTGGGCCTATCTTGGCCAATCCTACTGAGTATCGTCAACTCATAGGAGCTTTGATGTTCTTAGTGAACACCCGACCGGATATATGTTTTACAGTGAACACTTTGAGTCAACAGATGGTTGAGCCTCATCATTTTCACTGGGTTGGTGCCAAGAATCTTCTGAGATATCTTCGGGGCACGATAAACCATGGGCTGAGATACACTGTCGGGAGTGTGACACTCCGTGGATATACTGATGCCGATTGGGCTGGCAGTGTGGTGGATCGTAAGAGCACATCGGGATGTTGCTTCAATCTTGGTTCTGCTTCGATCTCATGGATGAGCAAGAAGCAGAAGTCGGTGGCTTTGAGCACCGCGGAGGCCGAATACATTGCTGCAAGTATGGCCTGTTGTGAAGCAATTTGGTTGCGTAAGCTCTTTAGTGAGTTGTTTGGACATGTGCTAGATACCACTGTGATACTCTGTGATAACCAGAGTGGGATTCGTATGACTGAGAATCCTGTGTTCCACGACCGATCCAAGCATATTGATATCAGGTACCACTTTATCCGAGATATGGTACAGCGAGGCGCCGTAAGGCTCGATCATATAGGAACTGATGAGCAGGTCGCGGATATTCTCACTAAGCCCCTGGGGAAGGTCAAGTTCCTAACCTTCCGTGAGAATCTTGGTGTCGTGGAAAGACCCTATGATGTGGGTCTTGTTGGACGATGAGCTCTGGGAGCTCTGGGGGGCTTTGGGGATAGCTTCTCGGAGCTATAAGCACTCATAATGCTTCTGCCCCACCCTTGTGATTATTGAGCTGGTTCGCCTCTCATTTATTTGTGCCCCGTATGCATCCTACCCATTGAGTTCAGGGCTCATGGGAAGTACCTCTCATTTGGCCAATGAGGTGGGAAAAAGCTAGAGACTAGTAGCAAAGACTGATGGACGCATCAGAGATTGCCGTACTCTCTATCTAGGATGGCACGGTCCAACCACTTGATCTGGGATCAAGTTTAGTGAGGTCTGGGACCTCTGCCTGACTTCGGGTCAGATGAACCAACTTCGAGTTGGTTGGAGACTCTTTGTGAGTCTGATATAGGTTTTGGACCTCTGGGCTGAATATGTCAGCTGGGGGATGATGTCTTTGTGACTGACCCACTTCTGTTCTGAAATAAAGAGGCCAGCAAAGCAAGTTATGGCGGGATGACGCACGATGTTTGATTGCACTGATGGATGGAGTTCTCCCTAGTTGAGAGGGAGTGTTAAATTTGGACAACTAGGTCCAAACTCCATGTTGTGATACTCAGATTAAGTGGCTAGTATTTTTGTTGGATTCCTCTTTCGGAGAGGTGTAAAATCCATATAAAATATATCTTAATCCGATGAGCAGAACATTTATTTTGAATTTATTATTTATAATAAATTATATGTGCAGGTCGGCCTTAAGGTTCCACACCCCCAGCAGATGTGTCACACACCCCAATGATGGATATAAATACAGGCAAAGTTGGAGAGCATTTCACAACAACTCAACTCACATCTTCTTCTCTCATCTAATTGAAAGTACGAGCTCCTTGGAACATTTTCAGCCACACATGTGAAGGAGAAGAAGGACAAAACAGTACGGCTGAGTTGAAGGACGATTTTTCTGCAGTTAGGGTTTTGCAGAAAGTTTGACCAGCGTTGACTTTGGTCAACGCATGGTCCAATTGGGCTGAAACTTTGTGGGAAGTTCGATTTTGGAAGGCCGTACTATTTGGCACAGAAATCGAGGTCAAAGGGTTGACCAATCTGCTGTTGCGTTGACTTTTAGCTTGCTGCCCTGCGTTGACTTTTTCAGGACAGCGTTGACTTTTTTGGAGTTGACTTGGGTTGACTCGTTTGCTGATTGGAGGACTGTTGTGACACATTCTAGGTTGGCTGACCAAGGAGACTTTGCTGGTTGAAGCATCCTGTTGACCGCCGTAACGCACCATCACATTTTTCTGTTTCTGGTTTGTCTTCTATAAGATCCACTTATATGTTCTATCAGCATTTTACTTAACTACTTGTATGATTGCTGTAAGAAAA
>JAXQQM020062077.1:0-50604 GCA_034641835.2 Pinus albicaulis | reverse complement strand
CTGGACCGGGTGGGTATACCCCTTATTGTAGACTCGATTTTCGGGGCTTCAACATATTTGGCGCTAGAAGGAGGGCCCCGAACTATGAATGGCAAGTAAGTCAAAATCTAAATACCATTCTGAGAGTAAATCGCCCTCACCATCTCCCCCGACTTCCCCATTGCACTTAGAATCTTTAAATCTAGAGCCAGAAGTTGAAAGAACAACAGCCACTGCCACGAACCCTAACATTTCAGAAGAATCTGCTATTGAACCTCCTGAAGTTGAATATTTGATTCATAAACTTTAGCGATTTTCAATATCACCTCAAAGATCTGATAAATCTCAAGGCAGCGTGACTTCGCAATATAACCCTACTCATCCTCTCACCAGATTAATGAGTGAAAATTTTGGTGTTCAGCCAACCGAGTTACCTCTACCTACAAGGAAGAGAGCAAGGAAATCACCTAAAGGGTCTGATAGCGAGACTCTTTCATCATCATCATCCATCTCAAACTCTTCACCGCGAAGTCAACCATCCACCCCTCCACTTTAGATTATTGTCCGCCAGTCCACTGGAACTTCCACATCTCCTTCTCAAACATCTGGAATCATAATATCCTCATCTTCCCAACTGCAGGGATCATCTTCTGTGCTTTCCTCTGTTGGTAGTTCAGTGATGGCCCAATCTCCATGGAATAACCCAGGGGAAGTCTTAATGCCTGTGCCCTTAAGTCAAATACTGGCTCATCCTGAAAAATGGCTGCCTAAGTTTAATCCTAAAGCAGGCATGCTAGCGAAAGAACATATAAATAACTTTATGTTGTCCATAAATCTCAATGGAGTTACCAATGAAGACGTTGTTGTTTGAATTTTTCCTTATACTCTACAAGGAGCAGCCGGATCATGGTATTTATCATTACCGTCTAGATCTATCACTAGTTGGGATATCTTCCAAGATCAATTTTTGACTAAGTTTGGTGATGACAGGTCCACGGCGACACTGATCAATGACCTGTCTAACCTTAGGGCCGAGTCAAAAGAGCCTATCAAAGATTTTAATTCACGTTTCAATAAACTGTTAAATAAAATTCCTACTGCTTCCAAGCCTAGCAAAGAAGTGCGAAGTGAATTGTACATCTCTGCTTTACCATCAAACATAGAAATCTTCGTTGATAGGGCTACCAAAAAAACTTTAGCTGACAATATGAAGGAAGAAATAGTGTTAGAAAAACGTGTCATAGCCCTAGAAAAGAAAAACGCGATAGAGGAACGAAAATCCAAGAAGGTTACTTTTAAGGAAGACCCCAAGAAAAAACAATCGAAAGATTCGTTCGATTTAGAAGGATTGTAGAAATTTCTGAAAACCATGTCCAACGAAATGGTTGACATTAAGAAACAAGTGGAAGAAACATCTTCTAAAGATCCGTACAAGCCTTATAGAAGAAACCCTTCGACCGATTCAAAGCTGCCAAATGATATCACAAGTGCTAAATTAGAAGAAGAAGAAGAGGAGATTGCTACTGAAGAAACTACCGATGAAGAAGAATTTGTAGAGGTACAAGGTATGTGGGATTTTATCCTCCTAGATGAAGAAGATCCAGAGGCATCCCCGGTTAACACTCGAAGTAGAAATCAACTTGATCCTCCTCAACCTACTCCTAAGCCAAAGAGCATAAGCTCAATGACTAAGGATAAAGTCGCAGCCAAGAAAACGACATCTAAAACGACTCAAACCAACCCAGTCCAAACATATTCATCAACTCCATCAAAAACGCTGATTGTTTCAGATGAAATGGAGTATAATATCATAGAAGACATGAAGAAGACTAGGGCTAACATCACTTTTTATGAATTGAGCAAGTTAAAACACCAGCAAAAGGTACTTTTGAAAGAATTACATGCTGTACCAGAAAAACCTCTGCCCGCCTCTGTAATCTCTCAAGCTTCCCATGAAATGGGAAGACCTCCAACTAATGTGGTTAATAAAGTTGATCCCAAAGATATCGCTTTAATTGGAGGAAGGTCGAGATCTCATACTCCCCCATTTCTTCTTACTTATGAAGTTTTCAATAAAAAATTGTATAATTTCTTAGTGGATTTTGGAGCTTCATGTAATATTTTACCAAAATCAATATGTACAAATTTGAACATTCAACCGCAAAAATCTATTGTGCGCATAGTTCAGCTAGATCGATCGCAAGTTGAAGTGATTGGCAAATTAAATCTGGTTACCATAAGGCTGTCATCTAATCCAAAGGTATGTCAAGTTATTGACATTTTAGTTGCAGATATTCCAGAATTTTATGGCTTAATTCTTAGCAGAGATTGGTCAGAAAAACTTCACGGATACTTTGCAACTGATTGGTCGCACATGTGGCTCCCTTACAATGGTAAACCAAATCAGATAAAGGTTGAGCGAGAAAGACATCAGAAATACATAGTAACAGAACTGGAAAGAGAAAATGAACCGGTAGCATACAACAATAAAATCATAGGCAACTACTCAGTTGATTCTTTCTTAGGAAATTTTAATGCTCATACTTCACCTTACTTAGAACATTCTGTTTTATCTCAAGTAGAATTTTTTTCTCAAACAGATAGTTCTAAATGTATTAATTTTATAGATGCTCCTGTAAATAAATCTTTATTTTGGAAGTTATTTTTTGACGGTTCTAAGTCTAATGAAGGAGCAGGAGCAAGATGCGTGTTGATTAGTCCAGAGGGAAACAAAACTATGCTAACTTGTAGACTCGAGTTCGATTGCACCAATAATACTGCAGAATACGAAGATTAGACATCAAATATCTACAAGTTTTCGGAGATTTTGAAATTGTAATTAGACAGGTACACAATACTATACATTGTTTATCAGGTCATTTAAAGCATTATCAATCTTTAGTTCAAGATCTAACTAAACACTTTATAGCATTTAATATTTCATCAATCCCTAGATTCCATAATGCTAGTGCAGACCTCCTAGCTAACGTAGCTTCCAAGCTCATCCCTTCAGAAGACTATAGCCCTGATCGATTTTCAATCAAATTAATCTTTAGACCCTCGATTCCTGATAACATTACCAATTGGAGGATTTTCAACGATGATCCTGATATTGTAAGCTTCCTCACATCTGAAGGATCTTACACTAATCATATAATTGATGAGGACCAACATGACAGAATATTGCAACAAGATAGCACTAATAATGCTATGCCAAAGTCAATAGTCAAGTTAGAATACCTTTATGACTTTAAAGATCGATTCAAAAGATCTACCAATTCAAAACTGCAAAGTTCAACTTTAAACTATGAATTAGTAAATCTAGGAACTGATACCAAACCATATAATATCAACCTAGGCCGTGGCCTAGCTCCTGAAGAAAAATTAGCGTATGTTCATCTTTTGAAACAATACAAAAGTGTCTTTGCTTGGAACTACGATGAACTCAAAACTTATGACACTTCTATCATCCAACATACTATCCCAATGATAAACGATGAAAAACCTGTCTAGCAAAAGCTGAGAAAGATCCATCCCAATTTAGAAAACCAGATCAAATCTGAACTCAATAAGTTATTGAAAGCCAAAATCATTTTTCCCGTTCGACATTCTAAATGGGTTTCCAATATGGTTCCTATTAGAAAGAAGAACGGAGACATTAGAATTTCCATTGACTTTCGAAATCTTAACAAAGCCTGCCAAAAAGATAATTTTCCTTTGCCTCCCATGGAGCAAATACTGCAGGCAGTCGCAAGATCAGAATTAATGTTCTTCTTAGATGGTTTCTCTGGTTACAACCAAGTGTTGTTCCCCCGATGATCAATTGAAAACCACATTCATAACCAAATGGGGCACTTACGCATTTCAAAAGATGCCCTTTGGTCTGATCAACGCTGGTGCCACATTTCAGAGAGCCATGGACATCGCATTCAAAGGATTAGTTAACAAATTAGTGGTAATTTTCTTGGATGATATAACTGTATATTCCAAGAAACGAGGCAATCATCTTAGAGATTTAAAACAGATCTTCCAACATTGTCAAAGGTATGGAATTTCACTTAACCCAAAAAAATCCTTTTTTGCATTAAGTGAAGGAAAACTTCTTGGACTCATAGTATCAAAATCTGGAATTCATATTGATCCTGACAGAATCAAGGAGATTTCCGAAATACCCCTACCTCACAACAAGAAAGCTATGCAATCTTTCCTTGGCCAGATTAATTGGGTACTCAACATTATCTTGAATTTTCGTCTTAACTTGACAGCCCGTCTTGGTTCTGCCCGAACCCACAATGCCATATTCTCCTCATTAGTCTCCATATATTTGATGGCCAAATGCCATTCAATATGTTTCTTCATGAAGGACACAAAATCTCTCAACTGAAGATATCCGATATAGGAGAATACTGTCACAACCATCTGCATACTCACATGTTCACAAATAATATTGTGTAAGAATAAATCACACAGCAAGCTTTGCTCATCAAAATCAGAGGCACAGAAAACATCTAGAAATGTACGGGTGGAAGAACATAAATAAGGCCTATCCTCCATAATGGCTTTCATCTGAAACAAGAAGTAACGTTCCCATAGAAAAATAGGATAGGATGTAGAAGGCTGCCTACAACCCAGGAAATTGAGGGCGAGGTCATGAAGTTTTTGCTTGTCTACGGTGAGGTCCTGAACCTGCTGCTATAATAGCAACAACTATTCCTCCTGTTTCTTCAGAGTTTCCTTCTTCTTATAATTCTCCCATCCTTTCTTCAACTCTTCTTTCATCCATCTTTCATGCAAAGTGTCTATTTTCCTTTGATGTTCCTTTAGCAAAATCATCCCCTCCCGAAGGGAGATTTCTTCCTGTTTCTACTTTTGTAATTCAGAAACTAGCAAGATTTTCTCAGAACTTGATCTCGAGATGGGACTCGACATTATTCTACATTCAATATCCACATCAAAAATGGGTATACTAGCCTCTGCTGCATGGGGTTTTTCCACCTCTGCTGCTGGTTCTTGTGTAACAACAGCTTCCTCGGTGGGTTCTTGTGTGTCAGCCCCTTTGTTTCCACTTAGAGTAGCCTCTGTGTCCATTGTTGTTTCTTCTACAATAGGAGTGGCCTCCACAGGTTCTTTTGGGTCGGCTTCTGGGTCAATTATTACAGGAGGCTCTACTTTAACAGTTGGTTCTTGTGTAACAGTAGTATCATCAACAGGTTCTTGTGTAACAACCTCCTGTTGTTCTATTTTTGTTTCTGTTTCCAGTGGGCTGATATTTTCTCTACAGACTTTATATCCCACTTTTGTTAAGTCTTGAAAACATGTCATGCATACATACACCGGGATTTCCTTCCCCTCAGATTATTTTCACTTTAATTCTTCATTTTCCTTTCTTATATTTTCGAGTTCTAAAAACAAGACATTGGTCTCGTCCTTACCTGATGAGGAGGGTTTCCTTTATTCTTATAATACTTCTGCTTTTGGCTACTTTCCGGCCGTAGGAAAAGGTTTTGCAGGTATGCTTACTTTCACTCTTTGTTTTGGACTTCTATCCCCAATTGGTTCATCAATAGGCTCTTTCCCAATCCTAACTCCAACAGGCCGATTCTGGGTTTCTACTTCTGCCTGAATTCCTCTTGAAGTCGTGGTCTGTTTCCCTCAGCTTGTCCTCAGCCTCTTTCGCTTGAAATCTTCCTAAGTTTTTCCTTTCTGGCCTAGGGTATCCAGCACGATTAGCTTGATGAGTCCGTGGTTAGTCACACATGCCTTTGGGTGTGCTGTTGTTTTTACTGCTGTTGCCATATGCTTGATGTTCCCTAACAAATAAAATGGAAGATTAATCCTTCGCTAGTGCCGAAGGTGATTAAGCAGAGGAAAGTGATAGTTGAACACTATCATGGATCTACCCTTACAAGTGATATATTTAATTAAACCTAGGGCAACATCTTTCCATGAGGAGGAAGTGGAAACCTGTGAATTCCTCTCCCTTTCTTCTCTAGTTTTTCCTCCCCTTCCAGGAAGTCTTATTTCAAGAAGGGGTCATTGATTTTTCTGTTAAACCACCCCCGCCCCTCTACTAGTAATGAAGTTACCCGGGAAATTACCTCTTTAGTCACCTCCATTTGCATGCCCCTTACTCGGGTTTGATTATTGTTCAAGTTCTAAGCAAATTCAATTTCCACTCTCTCATCTGGGCCTTCAAGCTTCTAGAAAAACTCAATCCATCCGGCATCTCTGAATATATGATCGGCTTCTGGACAATTATGCAAGGCGTCCATAGAATCCGGCTAGTAACTGACTGCTGCTCCACCCATCTCTGCTGTTCGTTTCTACATTTACTTCTTGTTGTTTAGCCCCACTGTAACATCACTGCGTTTCTGAATTCACTTCTTTGCTGTTCAGCCCCACTGTAACATCACTGTGTTTTCAAATTCACTGCTTCTCGGCGTGTGCTTATCCTAATCAATGAGTTTACAATGAGGATTCAAGGTTTCAATCAAGGAGGTTGATGGGAGGTGACGAATTTTACGGATTTACCGAATCGTACCTCGCACTAATATTCATAAATGACTCATTATGGAAAGTAATGGGATTTAGTACACACAGTCTTTTCCAACCGGATTCGGTCATCATTGGCAATTATGTTATTAATTAGGTGCATGCGAATTTTATAGATGCTTATGATTACGGATTTTTGCAATTATTTCAAGACATATCCCCTCCCCCACCTTAATGGTGACGGTCGCCCACAACCGTCACAGGATTTTCATCACTTCTGCCAATTAATCACCAAATCATAAATGACAACGTTTACCTTTTTAATGACATACCTGAGGTGGCGTGGAGGAATATTTTGAGTTGGTGACGTCCTTCTTGCAGTGCTCATGTTGTTGCATTTGGTCGGCGTGGTTATCTTTGTTATGGAATGAATCATAAGAAACAATATTTGTGGCTGTCAGTTGTTACATTTGTAATAGCCAAGATAGCCCTTAGATTATTCTTTCAAAAAAACATAATAATCAGGAGAAATTGGTACAAAAAAGGAAATTACATGAATACCATCATCCTATAAAATAGATTAGAAATGGAAGATGATGTTTCAGGAAGAAAAACATGGGTGTAACAACCACCACAAGAGTGGTTTTCAGTTGTAACTGACTGTCTGGTTGCGCCCTGGAAGGGGGTTTTCACAATTAGATTTATTTTTATTTTTCTTTTTATTTTATTTATTTATTTTAAACAGGTGTGAAAACTGCCACAAAGGTGGTTTTCAACTACTGCACTTATTGGAATTTCAATTTTTAAGGCTGGACAGGAAAATGTTCCCCTGATGCCGTAACATGAAGATCAGAGTTCACGACAATGTTAACAAATGATTCCTTTGAAGCGGGTTGATGATATAACCTTAGACGGTGCCCATTAACTAGTAACGACGTCTTAGCACTGTCAATGGTGACCAATTGTACAGTCCCATTGTCAAAGACCATATCCACTTTGTAAGGACCTAGCCATCTGGTGAAGAACTTGCCTTTGAAATATTTGAACCTTGAATCGTACAAAAGAGCCCAATCTCCTTTCTGGAAATTTTTCTTCATAATAAACTCATCATGCCATCTGGCTCTTTAGTGCTGAATGATCTCTGTCTATTGAATGGAAGCCAACAATTTCTCTTCCAACTCATTGAGCTAGTTCAGTCTCTTATTCTGTTCTGTACTCAAATCCAGATCGACCAGCAATGCTGTTATTAATGTCTTTATTTCAAATTCTATTAGAAATAAGGGATTCTTACCATACACCAATTCATATGGTGAAAATCCTGTAGCATTCCTCCATGTTGTCCTATAAGCCCACAGTACCCCTGGAAGTTTCTCAACCTAGTTTCTTCGGTGGCTGGATACTGTCTTTGTTAAGGTTCCCTTAATGACTTTATTGGTGCTTTATACTTGACCATTTTCTTATGGGTGATATGGTGCAGTGGTTCTGTGATGAATTCCATACTTTTCAACCAACTTCTTGATCAAATGAGATGTGAAATGAGGCCCCCCATCTATCACTATCTCTCTGGGTATCTCGAAGCGAACAAAAATATCTTGAAACAAGAAGTCTTGAACAACTTGCTCTGTTGCTCTAGTTAGTGCCTTTGCTTCGACCCATTTTGTGACATAATCGGTGCATACCAATATGTATGATTTTTGCTGTGACGAAGGATTAATTGGTCCCACAAAATCTAGGGCCCATTTCTCAAATGGTTCTATCACTATCTAAGGCTATAACGACATCTCATCTGATTTCAGAGGCTGGCCCATCCTTTGGCAGCTATCACATCATTTCACAAAATTCTTGGCATCCTGGAATATAGTTGGCCAGTAGTACCCTGTTGAGACTACTTTATGTCCCGTCCTCTTGTCAGCGAAGTGTCCTCCACAAGGTTCCTCATGAAAAGCCTTCAAGATCTCAAATACCTCATATTATCTAACACATTGCCTAATCTGAAAATCTGACCCGGTGTGATAGAGATTGCCTTCTATCTAGGAGTAGGTAGCACTCTGTTGTATAATCCTCCTTCTTTCCTTGGAATACAATTGGTGTGGGAATTTTCTTGCAGCAAGATAATTGGCTATATCTACATACCATGGTGAGTGAGTAGAGATGGAAAAAAAAATTCATCTGGAAAAGAATCCCCAGTGGCAATGCAGTAATCACTTAAAGTTAATCTAGAAGGGAAATCAACAACTACATTATCGTTTCCAGGTTTATCTAAAATATTAATATCAAACTCTTGTAACATAAATAACCATCGTGTAACTCTACCATTAGTAACAGGCTTGTTCATTAAAAATCGAATTGCAACATGGTCAATGTGTACAAATACTTGGTACCCGGTGATGTAGTGCCATAATTTGTTGATAACATGCACTACTGCTAGGAATTCCTTCTCAGTAACAGTGTATTTGAGTTCTGTTGGATTTAATTTCTTGTTGATATAATAAATGGCATAAAGTTTCTTCTCCTCCAGTTGCCCAAAAACAACACCCATAGCCATGTTAGATGTGTCTGTGGCAATATGAAACGAAAATTACCAGTTTGGTCCTCGTTAAACAGGTGTTGTTGTTACATAGTTTTTCAACTTTAAAAAGGCCTGCTCACACTTCCCTGTCCACACAAATTTTTCATCTTTCATGAGTAATGAAAATAGAGGAGATGCAATCTTTGAAAAGTTCTCTTTAAATCTCCTATAGTATCTTGCATCTCCCAAAAAACTACGTACCACTTTCGAAGTCTTAGGTGTAGGGATTTTAGAGATTACCTCAATTTTTGCAGGATCTACCTTGATTCCATCTGCTGAAATGAAATGTCCGAGCACAATTCCCTCGGTCGTCATCATGTGGGATTTTTCTATGCTCGGAGCAACATTTGTTTATTCACAATGTTCCAACACTTTTTCCAAGTTAGCTAATGATGTCTCAAAGGCATCTCTGTAGGGTGTAAATTCATCTATACATATTTCAAGACAGTCATTCAAAACATTAGAAAAAATACCCAATATTGCCCTCTAAAAGGTTGCTGGTGCATTACTGTGGCCAAAGGGAAGGACTCTGTACGCAAAAGTACCCCATGGGCAAGTGAAAGTTGTCTTGTCTTGGTCTTCTGGGGCAATCTTATTTCATTATAGCCACTAAACCCATCTAGAAATGAAAATATTTTTTTTTCCAGAAAGAGTTTCCAAGACCTGATCAATGAATGGTAAAGGAAAATGGTCCTTTTGAGTGGCCTTGTTAAGCTCCCTATAGTCAACACAGACTCTCCATTTTTCATTCTTCTTTGGAACTATGATAAGCAGAGACACCCACTGATTGTCAGAAATAGGGTAGATGAAATTAGCATTAAGGAGTTTCAGCAATTCTTCTTTCACTATCTCCTTAAGTGCGGGGTTCATTCGGCGCTGAGGTTATCTAACTGGTTTGCAGTCCTCTTTAATGTAAATGAGGTGAGTGCATAGGCCAGGGTGGATTCCTTTCATATCCATATAGTCCCATGCAAATTCCTTTTTGTATTTCTGTAACATTTGTATCAACAATCTGTTTTGTTCAGCAGTCAGGTTAGGATTGATGTTTAAAAGTTTTCCAGGTTCAATTTCAATGGGACTGCAGATAGTGTGTGGAGTTGTTTTCAAATGTTCAATAATTGCATCATCTTCTTCTCCCAAATCTCTAATGGAGACAACAAGGAGTGAATTAATAATAAAACCATTAATGATATCATCCTCTATTTCATCCTTAAAGTATTGTGCTTTTCCAAGTGTGAGAAGAGGTAGGGAAAGATTAGATTCAGGTGCAAATTCGTCCCACCAAGGACTACTCGAATCCATATGAGGTTTTTCTAGGGATAAAGGTTCAGGTTCTGAGTGGCCTGTCCATCTAAGATCATCATAGATCTGGACCTACATCCGATATATGCATCTGCAATGGCCAGCCATGGTCTTCCTAAGATTAAAGGATGACCCCCCAGGTTATATTTGGTTTGTAAAATGAGAAATTTAGCCGGATAGTTACAAGAAGCCATAGTGATAACCACATCTTCAGTCATTCCCTTGGGCTTAACACGGGACCTATCTGCTAATTCAAGCACTGAAGGTGTAGGTCTAAGTCCATGGAGTCCTAGAGAGATGAAGAGGTCTTTAGTCATGACATTAATAGCTATCCCTAGATCAATCAAAGTATTGGTTACGGGATGATTGTCAATATGGATAGTCATTGTATGGTTCCCTGGGTCATTATATTTAGTCAACAAAGGCTGATCAATCATAAGATCAGAAAATTTTCACATGACATGGATAGTAGCAGAGTCTTTAGGTTTCCTTCTAGGAGATTTGACGCATAGATCCATCACTATTTTAGCATAGATAGGCACTTCTTTAAGAGCTTGTAACAGCGGAATCCACACATACAAATTTTGCAGCTCCTTGAGGAATTCGGATTCAGGTTATGAGACCAACCCAGTTTTCGTTAATCGTTGAGGGTATGGGGGGTTCTGAATGCTAACAATCGAGTCAGCTATCATAGATGTACCCGCCTTACTCGAATTGGTTGTTGTAGGACAAGCAGATCCTCCCGGGTTGGCTACTACAGATGTAACAACGAGTGTTGTATCAGTTGTTACATGTGTAACATTTTCCTTAAAATCGTCCATATCTTTCCTGGGTAGTTTGATGAACTTCACTAAGCAATGTGAAGTATGTTGAGATCTGGATTATAGGTCAAACTTGATATCATGGGCATTGGGTAGATAGTCTAAATTAACAGAAGCGATCATATCATGGCACTAACATAGTAACAGATAGAGTTAGGTTGCACAAGTAATTGGGGTCGGAAAAAAGGTGTAGGATTTTGAATAGAACACTAGTAAAAAATGATGAAATTAATGACTAGGTTAACAGAGCATTTAAAAAATGATGAAATTAATGACTAGGTGACTAAAAATGTTAGTCACTGCAATGATTTCAAGTGAATTACTACTAAATTTGAGCAATTTTAAGTGACCGAACTAAAAATGACTAACTTAGTCTTTGAATAAAATATACGACTAGATAATAAGTGACTAAACTAAAAGTGACTAGCTTAAACGACTAATTTAGTTTAGGGATAAAATATATGACTAGATAATAAGTGACTAAAGTAAATGTGACTAACTTAAATGACTAATTTAGTCTAGGATTAAAATATATGACTAGATAATATGTGACAAAATTAATAATGATTAATGTAAGACTATTATAGTCCAAGAATAAAAATATGGTCAAATAACAAGTACAACAAGTATATGAATTAGTCATTTATGTCAGTTATTTTGAATTGTGTCACTCCATATATGGAAAATTGCAATTTTGGTACCGAAGTGTTACATTTCACTATAGATGTCTCTGAATCCATTTGCAGTGTTAAAATTTAGAGACAAATTAGGGGTCTCTGAATTTACAGTGTTGAAATTATGAATACCCTTTTGTCTCTAAAGTTAACAATGCAAATGAATTCATCTACAATTAACATAATTTCATGTATCACCTATCAACTTTACACTAATGCATTCATTACAATTTTAGTAAAGGTAATATTAATTAGATAGCCAAATTTATATTTATATTTAATATTTAATATTTGGCCATAAAGTTTAATTTTTAAACTTCATTGATTTATGTTAAAAGTGTGAGTTGTTTTAAATCTAAGGTTAAATCTTCATATTTACATTTAATAACTAGACAAATATAACATTTCTTATGTTAAACATGTGATTTCATTTAAATCTAGTATTAAATCATCATATTTACATTTGATAAATACTAAATAGATAAACCTACAATATATATTTATAGACCTATTTAGTAAATAGGTATGAACATTTGTTAATTTAGGTATGAAACTTAATTAAATTTTGAATGATGTATGAACCTTTGCTTTTTTGTAAGTCAATGTTATATTCATGTAGGAAAAAAGGAGTACATCTAGCCAGTTACAAAGCAGGTGGTCTCACCTCGACTTGGTTTCTTAACAAAAATTTGCACCAAATGCAAATTTTTGCAAAAGAGGGACTAGGGACATTGTCCATAAACGGTTGGGCCATAGGCACCAAAACACATATAAAACATAAAGAACACAAAATAGCATACTAGTCGTCCAACGTGGTGGATGCATGGTTGTCCGGGGTTGTTCCTAGATGTGGTGGAGGATAGAATTCACACTGACCGTGCCCTTCAAAGTGTGCCAACCAAGTCTCCAGCTTTTCTACTTTCTCAGTGAGTTGATTTTGGCCTCGCCAAACAACTACCAGTCTCTCTCGGACTTGGCACTGTAAATAGTGCATTCAGTCCAATGTTCCCATATGCTCTGCATGCTCCTCACGACATAATCTCTCAGTTGTGTCCACTCTTTCCATCAGGCTGTTGATAAGTGCACGATTGTTCTCTAGGTAACAATGTTGGATAACATGCCCCTCATTTACCTCAAATCAATCAAACCCATGATTCCCCTTGCCACCATGGCCTCCTCCGCCCCGACGACTATGCGTTTGAAACCTCAAACATCCACCTCTTTTATCCCCCCTGCTTACCTCCTCCACCGTCCCCATGTGAACCCACACTAACGAGTCGTGCACGCTTGCAGTCTTTCCACCCTGGCATGGAGCCGCCATTATTATTTATGAGTCTGTTGCCCCCATAGGGCCATGGATGACAGGGGAGGGAGAACACCCACACCACACCAGGGGCTTCATAATTCGCCAAGGTCGAGGAACCCTGCCATGTGTAGAGTCGAGAGAACAGACCCCCCACTATAGAAAAAAAAACACCACCGGCAAAGGAGCCAAATATCGTCTCCCACCACCACAAGGAAGCACAAAGACACGTTCCACTACCAGATAAAGACTTCTACGACCAGCAAAACCAAATACCATCACCCAAAAAACCAACACAGGAAATTGAACAACAAACGATGACAAAGTAGCCAACGCTTGAGTGTAACTTCCCCCAAGGCAGTGACCAGCCTCCAAATTATCCACAAAGAGACCACACACCAATCCACCAAACACCGTCACACCCACGTTGGAGGGCATTAAATTTGGAAAAGAAACTATTTTTCTGCCACCACCCTCGAGGTTTCCTAGACTGCAAATTATAGCTTCCTCTCTTATCACGAAAAAACAAACTCACTGAAAGCCAAGAAAAATGGAAACGAGTGATCTCACTTCCCTTAAAATTCCTATCCTCAACCCAAATTCAGTCAATGGCTAAGAAACTGAGCCCGAGGGACCGATTGAACACACCGCACCAACAAATTCCCATGACAAGTAAACACAAGCCACTCCCTCTGTAAACCTTCCTGCGACGTTTACGCTTCCTCTTCAGAGGCCACCATCAGGACCAACACCAAACCATATTTAAGAGTCTAATGTTGGGCTCCCTCATCTTCCCTTGCCTTATCCTTTCACCACCTCCAAACTCCAATGCACAATTAATTTTCACATGAATTGCCAACGTGAAGCCAGTAACTCCCAAGCCAAAACCCATTAACCCCTCATCCCTAACCCCTGAAATCCTTAACTGTTAAATCCCCTAACCCCTAAGCCCCTAATCCCTAATCCCTTAACCACTAACTCATTATTCACTTAACCCCTAACTGCGCCTAAATCCCCTAACCCATAAGCCCCCAATCCCTAATCCCTTAACCACTAACTCATTATTCCACTAACCCCTAAATGCACCTAAATCCCCTAACCCCTGACCCCCCAATCCTTAACCCCTTAACCAATAACTCATTATTCCCATAACCCCTAACCCTGAGCCCTTATTCCCCTAAGCCCTAAGACCCTAGCCCCTAATCCCTTAAACACTAACTCATTATTCCCCTAACCCTTATAACAATCCTTAAAACTCGTTAGGATTATCCATTCCAAACGAGAGCAAGTCTATTTGGGACCTACGATCGGGTTAATTCCCCCTTGTTGGCAAGATCAAAATGGTTAATCTTCGATATACAAATTTAGATCAAATATTTCATTAAAAAGAGGGAACCATACCATCTCTGCCAGGCTATGCCTATCGGTCGCTTAGCCTCTTCTTGCTCTCACATGAATGTAGTCTTTCTTGACTGGTACAGAAGAAGGTTTCACATTATCAACTGTTTGTTTGGGATAACTTTCAATTGTTTCATCACTGTTACATTCTTCAAGCTTATCCTTTAAATCATCCTAGTCATTTGTACTCTCTCCAACTTTGTAGTGCTTTCCATTCCTCTCAGTCTCATATGTTTCCTTGGTCTATTAAGGGACAAGGTCAACAACATTAGGATGTTTTTGCAACAAACAAGGGTATTTCCAGGACATAATCAGGTGGAGCAAGAGTATAATCGCCAACTTTCTCATGAATGTGGGACACTCTAACTTAAGCTTTTCTGTAGCAGTAATGAGGTGTAGTGTAGTTATTGAGACTTCATCAGATGTCAATTCTTCATACTTAAATTGTGTGACAACACTGTGGCTGAGTTTGAAACTAGAGATTGAAGATACATTTAGTTTAATTGCAATAGACATTTTCATCAATAAATGTAAAGCAATGGCTAACAAATACTAGAAATTAATAAATAGAAAATACATGGCAACAAGCAAGAGTACCTACAAAATTGTTACATTGAGACACAAAGAATAAAGAACTATTGTGCACAAACAGAGACCAACGAAATTATCATCTTAACTCCTAATCCCTTGAACACTAATTCCAAACCCCTAAACCCTAAACCTCTAAACCCTTAATCCCTAACCCATTTAACCCCCTCAACCCCTGAACCCCTAACCCATTTAACCCCCTAAACCCTAAACCCCTCAGCCCTTAAACCCTAATTCCCTACCCCTAACCCATTTAACCCCAAAACCCCCAAAACCCTAACCCATTTAACCCCCTAAACCTAACTCCATTAACCCCTAACCCGTAACCCATAAAATACTTAACTTCTAAATCCCCTAACCCCCTAAACCTCTAAACCCCTAACCCATTTAACCCCCAAACCCTAAACCTCTAAACCCTTAACCCCAAATCCCTAAACCCTTAACCCCTAACCCATTAAACCCCCTAATGCAGCAAGAAGATGCCAAGCCAAACTGCATTACATTATTCACAATAATTTTATTCATTGACAAAATTTATTCGACAAACCAAAAATTTTGCCATGCTGTAGGGTAGGGATTAACTCAAAATCGATGGCCTTTTAGGTGCTAATATGTTTTGTTTGATCATACCGCGCTTGCCATGTGTTGATTTAGAGAGAAACCACTGCAAGTAATGAGATGGTCCCCAAAACACAGAAGGACCCATGAATGCGACTCCATTTTGCCATGAGAATGAAGGAAACCCTTTAAAATACGTAATAAGAAAACGTGTGGAATTGAAATGTTAATTAAGGATAACATAAAAAGGCGTTTGCAGAGAATTTGATGAAAGACGTAGAAAAAAAGAATGCTATAGTGATGAGACATCCTTGTTAGTCTTTTGGGAAAGAATAGGTTTAAGAAGCTCGAAACAACTCTTGGAGTCATGTTCAACGAGTGACCATAAACTTAGGGGTGTCAGAGTGGCTAATAATCATAGTTTATGGTGGATGATATTCACCATACATAACATTTGTCATTTAGGTCATTTGTCTGGTGGTCAAATGTTGGTGAATCACTATATTATATCATGGTACCATATATTTTTAAAGGAAAAATATATTGAACATGAAATAAGTTGCCTCTCATGTAAATGTTTAATGTCGCGATGTTGTGAATGGTTTGTAGATTATATGTATCATATATTTGTAATCACTTCTTTCAATTTTATTTTAAGAAATAAACGAAGAGGTGCAGGGCCTTACCATAAGAAGGACTTGCACTAACTCATCTCCTCATATCATTCAAACATTAACCCATCAATCAAACACATGCCCTAATTTCTCTAGTATGGGAACCCTTGGATGAATATGATAATGAACTCTTCCCAACCGCTAGTTCTAACCCAACTATTCAATGTCTTTGGTTGGCATGTGTAAATGCCTTTAATGGATCCATAGATATGTATGAAATCCAATTTTGCATTGAAATGATACAAACACCCAAATTAACGCGAGGAATAGAAATTTCAACCTTACAACTCTCTCATCCAATATTAAATACTTCACTAATTAGTGAAGGGGTAATCTACTTAACTGTATATTAAATATTAAAAGCACTCATATTAATACAAGAAAATAATAATAGTATTTAATATAAAGTTATAATATAGGTAGATGCTAAATTGACATGTGAGACCCCCTTGTTCATGGGACAATATATGCCCTTCATGCAATGATGATGGAGGTATACATACCTTAATTTCCCTTGGATTCAAAATTATGACATTTAAAGGGGAAACACTTTAACACAATTCTAACAAGTAAATACAAACTTAATTTGTATACATATCAAAGTTAGTCTACGAGTTGCATGACATGCTTAATTTTGCACGAAATCAACGGAACTCGTGAATGGTTAATAATAATAGGCATGTATGGTCGACTTTGATTATCATAGGTATGCTAGTTTGGTTTTCCCAATCCACAAATTTCACACATTGTTACTATTGTGAAAGGTATGTCAGGTTGGTTTACTTGTTCAACATCATGCACATTTGGTTGTGTTCATTAAAGGAATTTTAGTTCATTGACAAAACCAATAGTTTGTCAAGTTGGTCAACTTAGTGAGTTGTGTGTCATGCCAATCATCTTAATGAACAACATGTCATGTCGATTAATTTATTTATTGACATGCACATTCCATTGTCATTGTTAGTGATGTGTTAGGTTGTTATTAACATCTATTTTTTATTAACACTATCTTGGAGATTAACCTTATCAACATGCATGTTTAACTGCAATTGCGAGAGGTATGTTAGGCTGGTCAACCCCATCAACAACATTTATGTTCAATTACAAATGTTGAGGCATACCACATTGGTCACCCGATTACCAACATGTACCTTTTGGTTATCACTAGTAGTAGCGTGTTAGGTTGGGCAACTTGATCAACTACATGTATGGTTGGTTACAAGTAGTAAAGCCTCATTTGAATGGTCAATGAAATAAATAGTGTGCAAATATTGTTACCAATATTGAATACATGTTTTGTTGGTTAACTTAGTTAACATCACATAAATTCAATACGATTGTTTGAGGCATCCAAGGACACTCAACCCATTTAAAGTAGTGCATAACATTGATGAGGGCTTTCTTATTGCTTGGTGGATGAAAATAGTGTGTTATTATTCCCCCATAAGTGTTCAATATTGCCATGTGACATGTTCAACCCTCATGGGCCGAATTGCCTTCTTAAGGGGGTTGTTTATTTAAGATAGGGTTAGGTCCAAGTCTAGAGTGACTCTCGTAGAATAGAGACCACTTAGTTGTGATTGTTGAGTTAAAGTGGTGCTTTCATAGCTTTTGAGATGTTTCTACCACATTGCAATGTCTAAAATCAATTAATTGCCACTTGCTTGTGTTCATGAAAAATATTTCAATCCAAAAAACAAATGTATGTGAAAGCAAGTTAAATAGCCCAATGCTAGTTGACCCACACCACCAACGTTACTCAATTGATCTCCTTGCTTGTATTTGTTGGGGTTCAGCCTCATCCCACCTAACATAAGTCATTTAGTCCACCATTACGTACACATGCATACTTCTAAAAAACATGGCAAACTTGACCATTGTCATACCTTACAAAAGAATTTAAAAAACATTGTTACATTTACACCACAACATATACATACATATGTGCAATTTGTATCAATATATCCTAAATTGCTATGTAGTTCTCTTAATTGCAATATTCTACCACCTTGACACCCCTTAAACCCCATGAAAATCTTTGTATTGATTTCATGACCCTCTCCATTTTTCAATTTCCTTAAATTAATCTTATAACACCCTCCATTAAAATCATTACCTACACTTACATATATTCATTAACTCTATAACTCAACAAAGATTAAAACTACAACAATAATATAATTATAATACTATATAAATGGGATATCTTCGCATCTAAAACTAATAATATATTAAGTCCAATATGTTTCATTGCTTCCTTGATAACCTTTTCCATAGACCAACAAGAACTCAAGAGGCTGTAGTGACCCTCGGAAATGCATAAAAAAGGTGGAAACTTCCAAACCTTGGGGAATCCTTCCCACTTTAAAATTTCGGAAGGTGGAGGGAAAATTTCCCAATCCACTGCTAAATTACTGAAAAAATGAAAATAAATTAATAAAAAATGGCGGTGAAATTTTTTTATTTTTTGCTAAATCCAAGAAGGTAAAAACAAATGTATTTGGAGAGAAACTTTCCCAATCCACGGATCGCTGAAAAATGAAAATAAATTACTAAAAAATAAAGGTGAATTTTTTTTTATTCTTTTTACTAAAATCTGAGAAAATAAAAACAAATGCATTTGGAGGGAAAATTTAAAATGAAAATAAATTAATAAAAGAGGGAAAATTTAAAATGAAAATAAATCAATAAAAAATAGCGATGATTTTTTTTCACTGCAATCCACTAGAATCACTGGAACGACAGCAAAAGCTGGTCCAAGGGTTTCAAATTTGGGTTGACTGGTTAATGGGGCGGTATGACCCTGGTAATCGATGAGAGATGCCATTTACTCAATGAAAGGAAAAATGCTTGACGGGGGGAGCATCAACGTTAACCCAGCCCAGTCCAGAAGAAACAGGGATGGTAGTGGAGGCTGTGGCTTGTGTGGCTACCGTGGGGGCTGCGGTGGTGGGGTTACAGTGGAAGCAGTGATCATGGCAACCATGGTTATGGTGGTGGTGGTGGCTACAGCGATGGTGGCGGTGGCGGATCTGGCTATGGTGGTGGTGGATCTGACTGTGGCAGCTGAAGGAGATAGGAAATATGATGCTGCCCTAGGTTTTTATTTTTGTCTGCAAGTGGTCTTATGTTTTGGTTCTGATAGAGCCCTATGCTAGTAACTGTCCCTGGGCTTGGTGTTTCGATGTTATGTAAACTCTCTCTAGTTTTTGATCTAGATCTCTGTGGATCTCTGTCTCTTTCGTTGAGCTGTATCGAAGCGGAAATATACAAACATATGGTTCTAATAAGAAAAAGCGGACCAAGAAGAACAGGAAGCCGTAACTCAGCCCACGGCAGACAACAACGATGAAGACAATCAGCAGACGGATGTGTCCAACCCAGACGAAGATCAATATTCTTCTGGCAGCGACGAGGCCGAAACCAATGACGAGGTAATTTTGTCAAACCCCATTTCTTTATGAAATCAACATCTTGCTTATTCTGTCTCACATTGTCGTTGTCCTGCCACTTGTTCTATGCATGATCTAGCTGCATTTAAGTTTTAATCTTCAACATTTTTCGATTATATCTGGAGTTAGTTAATTTATAGCATTCCCAAGTATTGCAGCAATAGTTCCACATATTTGAGCCAATTTCAAATCACCGTATCTTTTAGCAAATCTTGCAGTGTTGCCATGTGATACGAATGCTGCTCTCTCCTGGAAAGAAGTGTATAGGAAGCCCAGATATGGGCTATTTTCTGTGCGTGGATCCTAAATAAGCCAAAACGTGAAGTCAGATTATTCATCAAGAATATCCTGCAGAAATATAGAAAATCCAGTAAAATAACATTACAAAATGCAATCCCACAGCCTGTTGACACCAATAGTAAATGTAATAAAATACTTCGACCATATGTTTGTAAAGTTTAAATGCTTGTGTCGTCACTTACCATTCCAGAACCAATCAAATACTGTATGGTTTTCTCAACTTGTCTCATGTCCACTCGGCCACACAAGTAAAAATACTTATTAAAAAGATCACCGTGTCTATTTTCCTCAGCTTTCCACATACGTTTCCTCCTTGCCCAGGATGTGGGACTGGCAACAGTTTCATCTCTTACACCGTCAAAAAAATACACATAGATAAGGTCAAGAAAGAAATTGCTTTTTGTCAAAAACAGAGAAATGGAAAATACCAGAATAAAAGAAGACAAAAGAGGAATGATTGCATCATGTCAAATCACAAAATCAAGATACAAGGGCAGTGAAAAGGAAGAGACTCGATAGTAATGGAGTTTAGCAGTAGTTTGTATGGAGACCAGACACCTTATGTACTTTTCTTCATCAAAAAGAGGTTCTGATAAGACCATCCCATTTTCAGACTTTAAAGAGAGAGTATCGTTCATATTTTCTCTAGACATACTTTCATATGGGAAGAGATGATGTTGGTAAGACGATGGGCTTTTCAGAAATACAAAACCAGTAATGCAACCTGCTTGATGATATTGTCAGTCAACAACGTTTCAAACGAGTTAGTTTACAAGCTAGTAATAGATTAAAGACAATTTATCACAGCAAAATTTACTGCGTTGTTTTACTCCTTCACGTTGATATGTGGATTATCGCCAGTCCCAAACTGCCTCCCTGCAGGGTAAAGAATCCTTTAGGATAAAATCCAGTCAAAAAAATATTATTAAAATACTTTGGCACAATGTTATGTTAAAGAAACTTGAATGTAATAGAAATTACTGTATTTACCTCAGCACAACAGTCGTTGCACAATGAATGCAACGATAAAATTAGAAAAGAAAAATTGGACAACTCAGTATTGAAAATAAGGAGCTAAAACAGTATTATAGTGAAAATTCCAAAAGCAAATTTGCTAGCATATTGTTCACCTATGGCTGTGAGGTATTTAGAAAACTGTCTGATCGTCTTTTTCTTGACATATGCTAAAATTACATAAGAAATGAACTTAAAGAGTTTTTTTTTTTTAATTTCTACTTTTCGTTTAAATATTTACCTTATAACCAGGTTTTTCACCAATTTTTCAAGAGTAAAACCACAAGAGGATACCAAGGGATCCTTCCCACTTTTATGGATGTGGAATCAACCCAGGAACTTGGATAGATCCACATGTCTAACAACATCACTTGGGCTACCCGGTTGAGCTAATCCCTTGGGCTACCTTATAGTTAGTTTATCCAAACAGTGAATCTCTTTATTGTGCTAGAAAACTGACAATAGAGTTGAAGAGAAAGTTTAAATACTGATAAACAAACAAGACATGCTTAAGACGAGAAAATCTGGCCTGAGTTAGAGAAAAAAGGAAAATTCGATCTTCCTTTACCAAGGAGAAAATGACGAATGCTAAAACCAAAACGAGTAACTTTTTAGTTTTATCTTTCTACCTTCTAAGGTTTTTATCCGTGATTTTACATAAATCTCTCTACTGTGCTGGAAAAATTACAGACAGAGCTTAAAGAACCTATAAGAACTAGCAAATTGCTGATTTATTTTGTTGAAATAACAACATCTACAAAGAGGCTGCTGAAGACCATACATGCAGAAGACGATGAGAAAATCTTCCATTCGTTCGATATTGAAAACGAAAATTCTCTAACAATATTTTGTGGCAAGGAAGATTGTTAGAGAATTTTCGACCAAGAAAGCTGCAAATGCGGATTTAACTAAGCCGGCCATTCTTGCTCACTCACAAGAAACCTAGTGCTACAGAAGATAATGGGAAAAATCAAGCACAGCTCTTGCCAAACAAGCCTGAATCTCAAACCAAGCACCGCTTGAAAGTATAATATTCGAGTCTTAACAAGCCGGAATCTCAAACCAGGCACTGTTTGAAAGTATAATATTGTTCCCGAGACTCGAACTCTCAATCATCTTGTGTAAGCCTGTGTTGTAACAAAAAACAATTGTTGTTAATCTCTGTTTGAAGACTTTGTATTCTGCATTTTTGTCCTTATTTTGTTGTTCTTGTGACTGGCTGTAGAATACTCTGCCGGCTGAGCGAAAATCCTCTAAAATACTGTGTGAATATAGACCAACAAAGGTGCTACGCTTCTTTTCAGATAGGGCACTAGACCGGAACTTGCGCTCCTTCCAGATGATATTTGTATCAGAGCAAACAGACTCACATACCATACATACCCAAACAAAAAATCAAGATGTCACATGCCTTCCCACCTTCGCTAGCCAGCTTCTTTTCAGATGGGGCACTAGACCGGAACTTGCGCTCCTTCCAGATGATATTTGTATCAGAGCAAACAGAGTCACATACCATACATACCCAAACAAAAAATCAAGATGTCACATGCCTTCCCACCATTGCTAGCCAGAGAATGTGCCTAGATGATATACCTTCCAATCGGTTGCTCCTCTAAGGAAATTAATACTAATAGAACCTTGGCTGCCTCGAAGATATCATTGTACCAAGACCAATACCACATAACTCGTGGGAAACCATGTGCCCAAACACAGAAGAAAAATAGAAAAAGGAAAGAGAGTTTATCGGGTAGGGTAGAATCTTTCACCATCGAAATTGACAAGGAAAAGGGTCTTGAAACGCTCATAACCTCGGGCTGAAGATAAAACAGAGATAAATTGATCCACACATGATGCCTAAAATGAATTCAATTCTCCTCCATTTATAAATATTTTTGAAAGCTTTCATTTTCTTAAATGATTGAGTAAATCTTACTCAAAACCCCAACTTTGGGTTTCTTTGCCCAATTGCCCCAAAACTCACCCCCATAACCGCAATTTTTGGGTTTGTTTCCGTTTACAGAACACTATAGATCTGAAGCATTGTGAGCTTAACTCACCCCATAGCCGCAATTTTTGGGTTTGTTTCCGTTTACAGATCACTATAGATCTGAAGCGTTGTGAGCTTGTCGCACCTGTGCATGCTGCTGACTTTCCCCAGATTGGCATGAAGATGGAGATAAATTCCCCTGCGTTAGAGAATTGCAATTAGATTGATTAGTTAAAATAGAATTTCCAATACAAGAATCTCTAATCCATCATCTTGAGACAATTAGATCGATTAGTTAAAATAGAATTTCCAATACAAGAATCTTTAATCCATCATCTTGAGATAATTGTATTGGATCAACGTATCTATGATCTGCAGAATCACGACTTGCTATCTGGTAATTGTTGTGATGAATAATTTGTGTTGTTTATTGTTGGACAGGCTGTTGCACATGCACATCAGATTTGATAGGAAAGTTATCAGGTGGCATGTAGTTACACTGATCTGCATCCAAACGATACTGCCACATGGGTTGATGCATTGGAGGTAAAATCTGAGCAAACTGATCCAAACCCAGAGGATGTAGCTCATCTGACCTAAAATCTAATATTGGTTGTGCAGTCTCAAATTGGTCTTGCAGTCTGCTAGGCTTTCCATGAGAGTCTAATCTTGGTAAATCCTTAAGTTGCCGGTCACCTCGGTACATTGAATTTGGGTGACATTGTAGCGAGAATGAGTGGAGTTGAAAGGGGAGCAGACTCCCACAAAATCTTAGCTAATTTCCTAGTTCACTCATCCATCAAACACGTGTTCAATGCTGTTGTGTATGTCCTTTATAGATTGTCTGCGTATCTCCACTCTGGTGCTATGTGTTAGCTGTAGTCTGCTGTGAGTAGATTGCGTGGAGGTTGAGTTGAATAGACGCAAGAGGGAGGCTAAGGGGAGTCCAATTGTCCAACTCTGAAATAACTTTGCCTTGAAAATTGCCAATTAAACCTTACTAGAACATGTGTACAGGCTATTGTGTGGAGTATTCTCAGGTTGCTGCGTGGAGTTTGGAACTAACAGAGCGTATTTCGAATTTCCCTTTCTTGCAATGAATATGCATGGAACATAAAGGGGGGATTGAGGTTGGGTCTACAACAATTTGCGGTATCTACATAATTCAATGTGCTCCCTCCTTGTCTGGGCTTGTTTGGCACTTGAACTTGTGGACCCTAGGTGGATGCTCCAATCACCCTTTGACGCAGCCTTTGACTTCATCTTGATTTTCCATGTCATTTTCCTTGCCCTTTTTTATTTGGAAAAATAATAAACAAATCACCACTTATTTATTTTTGAATTTTTCTTCACTTTTTGCCACTAACATTAGAGAAAGTGGGGTTTGAGGGGGTAATAATGAATTTTTTACCCTCAAAGTGTGCATGGGAAGAATGTTGGGATGGAGAGCATGAATTGTTAGTACTTATAAGCCCCCAACATCTTCCAGACTCACTTAGTTACAATTTTTAATAAATAGATTGCTCACCCCAAGTCTTCTTATTTTTGAACGAAGTTTTTTTATAAAAAAATCATAATCTTCATCATCTTCATAGTCGTTTAGTGATGGGTTACCCATCAACAAAAGCCTCATGACCTTGGTCCTCAATTCTTACATACTCCTCGTTCTCCTCCATAGCCGATGCATATTCATTAGGGAGTTGTCTTTAGTTGCAGAATATTCACATATTTCAAGGTAATTATAAATAATTTTTAAACTAACAACTTCATCTCACCACCATGGCACAAAAGAAGATAATTTTGGAACCAATGAGATGACCGATAACTCCCAATAATAAATTAATTTGATGCTTGCAAGCTCAGTGATGTGAAATTAATGGGAGGAATGACTTGGCCATTGCTAGAACTGTGCACATTAGCTAATAAAGAAGTGGTTGGGTCTCTATTGTCCAAGCAAAGGCTATACCCTCCATCACAATTTCTGTACATGGAACGGTCTAGCTACATGCAAGTTTTATTGCCTCTTTCGTTCCCGAAGTGCCAATGATGTCTATGTATGTCACGTTGTGAACTTGAACAATGAAACTATGATTGTTGCATATTTTTAACTGATCGTGGCATCACAATGGAGGGGTACAGTAATATTGATCTATAATAATGGGATTTGAGATGTTAATCATGTTCACATGTTGGAACATTATTTGTTGGGCATACCCAGATTCCCCTGCCATGTTTTTATGTGTACTGATTCATTTTCTGTGCAATTGAGAGAAGATCCATTAACAACCATGTCTCAAATGTATCTTTTGAATCCCTGTTGCCAAGACATCCAATACTTATTCCGTGCCCAGGCCCACAAACTAGTTTGTTGATTTCAATGTCTGAGCTTTGTGTAACTACAGAAACACAATCATCTCCTGTTGCAATTTTGCAATTTTGAATCACTACATGTCGAGAGGCTGAGACTTGAATTCCATTTGTATTTGGACTATCCCCGGGAGCAACAATTTCCAAGTTTGACTTGAATATGTGTTGACCAAGCTATTTCAAAATGGATTTTTGGACTGTCCTTGAACTTCAAATCTCTCAAATGTACATTTGAGCTAGAATATACCATAAATGATGTGGGGACACTGTGGAAAATATGGTTTTAGTCTCGTTGCAATCACCAACCCACCATTTCTGGGCCATCCCATCAATAATGCCTTTGCTATCAATAGCTAATCCTTGGACCTTGGAGAACATAAGTTATTCATTGCAGTCTTGGACGAATTTGCTAGAATATATTCTCCTTAGACATGGCACCCAAGTAGAGGGAAGTCCATGTTATGTGATGCATCCTCAAACTTTGGGAAGTCATCGAGAGTAAATAGATATCTTATTGACATTCCATGCAATTTTTGGGAGATAGTAAGGCTAGATATTTGTCATGTTAATTGGTGGTCAAGAAATAGTCATTCTGCAATTGATGGCACAGTCTATTAGTGGTTGTATCTTGTGGACTATAAATTTTCATACATGATTTTTTAAGATGGCTGCAAGGATGATAATCATTACATCTGATTATGCAACACATTGTGTCTGAAAATGTTTGCACCGTGGAGAAGTTAAATTGGAATAGGGGAAATCTTGTTTGCTGCAACCACAAATATGACATTCTTTTATACCAAGGATCTTACTATGCTAATTTTTTCTCTTTCAAGATTATTTTACTAGTAGTGTTCAATGTTCTAAATGTGTCGTTATCAAAATTTGACTTTTGAAGCCAATGGTATTTTTGTTTTAAAATTACATCTCTAGAAAATATTTTGTTTTTCTGGACATTTAATGTAGTTATAGTTTATAAGCTTAAAATTAGAGCACTGATTATAATTTATTTCACTTATCATATATTGGAAATTTGAAATTGCATTGGGATGCATGCCAATCATATAAATAGTCAAATTTGCATTTTAGGATCCTATAATGAATTGTGGAACAAAATTTTGTATTTTCATATTGAACTATAGTGTTCAGTGTGTCTGTTTCCATAATGCTATTTGAAATTGACAATACTGAAGGGGTTGGTAAAATTTGAAGGTTGTTGCTACTTTCTAGTGTTGGTCATAGAGTCTATTTGATTTTATGTTTTCAATTTTTTGTGCAAAATTTCAATTTATTTGCATGCAATTGTTGGGTTCATAAGTCATTTTTTTATTAACCTTGTTAGTGCCCAAATCATGTTACCATAAATGGAATCACAAGATATTTTTCCAAGAGATGGTTAAGAAACAGAAGGAGTATTTAAAAAGTACCATAGTACACAATAACATTGAGTATTATCTTGGGAAAGGAATGTTTGGATGTAAGTTTGGTTGCATTGTAAGAGGAAGGCTTTACTTTAGAGTAGCCTTGAGCTAAGTTGTTGATTGGATTGTTTAGACTATATAGAAAAATATGTATTTTTTTTTGTACTTTGTGTTTAGATTATACATGAAAATTAAAAATTCTAACATTTAATAAAATCACAAATCTCATGTTCTTTTATACCAATTTTTGTTCTTTCAAGATTCTTTTCCTAGCATTGACTTTTGAGTAGTCTATGGATGGAGGAGAATCGAGATTAAAACTTGAAGGTTTGAGTGCTAGGTGGGGAAGTTGTTGTTGTAGATTGTGAAGACTTGAAGAGTTTCCATTGTATAATGCAAAGTTTTCATGACTTGCTTGTAAATTGAAATCATGAAGACTCAACAGATTGTTAGGATTGTTACCATGTCTTTTGAGAGGATGGATTAGAGCATTGACCATTAAGTGGATTTAAGATTGAAAATGGGAGGTTGGATGATCAAAATGGTAGTTAGAGACACCATTTCCTATCAAAGTTAAAATCCCCAAATATTTGTACTATGTGGAGTAAGGATAGAGCTAAACATGAATGATTATAACTATAGTTAGAACCAATTCTCACTCAATTGGAAACTGTGCTTGATCATATTTTCTAGACTTGAAAATAACACATTCAACAATATCATAGGATCATATCAACGTACATCAAAATTTCCAAGGAGCATGGCATGAAGTTGTGAAATAAGATGGACAAAGTTCAATTTGTCCATCATTAAGAGTCAAATCCAAAATCATGTTTCAAAATATGGTAATACACAACAAATATAATAGTTTAGGAATAAGTGGCAAAGAAGGCCCTCATACTTTTGTGGAGTACTGGTCCAATTGCATGAACTCATTTTTTTGGATATACTGGATATTGGGCCTCTTAACCTTGCTAAGCAGTCCTTTTGAGGTTGCATCTAGGTTGCCCATGTTAATGATAATAAGGTAGATGTCTAGTATGTGAAACTAGTCAAGATTTTGGTTTTTCTCATCAATCACAGTTGATTTTTTCTAGAAGTGATTGGATCAAGCATATGTGAAAAACCAAAGTTAATATTTTCAAGATTTGTTTTTAATTTGTTCCCTAAGTATTAACAATATATACAAACATTGATAAATTCCAAAATAGTATTGGAAAATGAGATGAAACCAAATTTCCATTTTGGTGACAGACATAGTGGTTGGGTTGAATTGTGGGAACTGTGGGATAACAAAAGGATTTTCTCTTCCCTAGAGGACCCTCTTCAAATTATCCAGATAAGAAAGTTGAATAATAAAGAAACCTTTGGAGTATAGATACACTTCATAGTAGTTTTTTTTCCAGTTTGAATATGTCCACTTGTACAATTCTAATATAGGTGTTGAGAATCAGACTTTAGTGCATGTGATTCACAGAAAGGGTTTGTAACCTCTTGCTCAGAGAACTCTACCATTGTGACATTTATCGCTTGGGCTCATAAGGAAACATGCACATTTAAAGTGCATGCTAATAGAGGGCATTTATTTGCAACATGTTTTGTGGTTTTTTATTGACCCATTAATTAATGACACCTATGATTAATAACTCTTTGGTAATTTTAAATATTGTGAAACTTGATTACAAATTATAGTCGTTGAAGTGGAGGGGTTTATTTGAGACTGTATCCTTGAAAGAAATAGTCTCTGAGGATGAAAACACACGTTTTCCCATCGCTCCTTTTTCTAGGCACAACACCAAACTTAGAATAGTGTCTTTGCATATCTTAGACAATAGATAATGGCCATCAAGTTGGTTTCATGCAAACAAAGTTATTATTGCTCTACTTTTTGCTTTTTATTTACTATAAAATCAAGAAAGCTCACCCAAAATATTAAGGTTTTCCCTACGATAGACTTGACAATAATTTGAAAGCTTGCTTTGATTTCAAAGCCCTCTCAAATTAAGGTTCCCTAACATTTCCATTGTTACCAATTTTTTTGTTAAATACTTTTTGTTCAAATATTTTGTTGAACACTTGCCATGCAACCTTAGGTCCAAAGGAAATGATTTTTTTTGGCCTAAGTGATCTTGATTGAAACGTGTTAACTACCAATCTATCTATGAGTACATCCAAGAATATTACTTTACCATACCCCTAAGAACACATCTAAACCACTATTTTTTGTGCTTGGACTATCATGTTAGTCCCTAAAGAGCAGTTTGAGTTCTTCCATTGCTAATAGAAACAATCATAGAGCTCTTTCCATATGAGCCATGTTAACATATTTTCAAGTTTCTTTGTGTATGTCAGTTCCTTTGAGCAAACTCAAACCAACAATAACCTAGGTGCCTCTGTTTGCACTACCTTTAATCTCTGACACTTTGGGATTTCCACTTCAAGGCATTCCTTCATTGTGCGAGGCAAGGGATGTGTTGACTAGTTAGTGAATAGTAAACACCCCAATATTTGTGGTGTTCTCGACTTTAATAGCTTTAGTAGAAGGCTTAGAAATTGACCTTTGCCTAGAGGAATAACCATAAAGCTCTAGGAAAGTTTTGCAGTCACTCCTAAAGTTCCCTCTATGGCTCGGGCTCATAAGGAAACATGCTCATTTAAAGTCCATGATAATAGAGTTCATTTCTTTGGAATAAGTTCTATGGTTTTATCTTCACCCCTTAATTGATGACATTTATGATTAATAACTCTTTAGTAAAGTTTAATATATTGTAAACTTGATTACATTAAATTATAGTATTGGAGTGTTAATACTCTAATATTATGCACTTGGATAACTCATTATATTAAAGGTACCCCTTCAATGGTATTTCAGGGATGTCTTTGAGAAAGTGGCATTCATGGGACACCTACCCTAGTGGAAAAGATGTGTCCTTGACCCACATGTGTTTTTATGTGTATGTGTGTGTTAAAGGGGCTTCCAATATGAGGATGAGTTGCATTACCCTTGAGATGCATTATCCAGTCACTTATAAATATGCACATTTAGATTGGGTTACTTGTTACATGGATGCATTTAGTTTTATCTGTAAATAATTTTATTTTCCCCAATTTTTCACAACTTCATTGTGCTTTTAACAATTTTCATTATAGAATAAGACAAATTTATATGGTTAAACTGTATTTCACACACACATTTGTCATTTCCTCTGAAGGACCCAAATTTCTTGGATAATGATACATATGATTGAATTGGAAATTTAAATGGAAAACAAAAACTGGCATCATTTGGACATAGCTAACATAAGTTGCTCTGAGACATGTTCGGATTTGCTAGAGAAAAAGAAGCAAGTGCTAAAAATGTTATGTGTTATGCTATTTGTTATAGCTTCTTTTCATTTCAAAAATTTGTACAAACTTTGTTAGCTGATAGGTACCCCAATAAGAAATTGAGCACAACAACATTAACACTTGCAGATTCAACATGTACGATTAGAAAAGTTCGCATGAGTCCTTCCTGTTATCACTTTGTACTTCTTTTGATGCATGTGAAATAACCGTTTAGGTTGACCCTAAGTACCACGAATAGAACCACTGAATTTACACCATATGCAAATACTTGAATTCTATTGATGGAAAAATAATTGCCTCTTTTATTATTTGAAGCATCCATTGTATCTATATACTATTCATAAACATAACAATTTTAAAAATAGGAGTGAAAAAACATCTTGCATAAAGCAATAATTAGATCATACTAGCAAGCCAAGAACCTTCAGATTATTAATGACACCATTGCGCAAAGATGCAGATAATGGGCATTTAACACATGCCTCAATCTTGATAGAATATAAATTTTTGAATGATTGGTTTCATGTAAATGTACTCCACAACATGATATATTGTGATATGTGTGCGCATATTTTCTCAAGCTCCACACAGAAGAAGGTTTGAGAACTAAGGAAAAATATTTATGATGTTACTTGTTTACAAATTTGAGAAAGCCTCAAGGTTTACAATCAAAATCTAGAAATTTTGTTTCCTGGTGGAATGTGAGACATTCTTGGATTTGTATAACGCTTCAATGCTTGTTTAGGATCTAGGTAAGTGTGAATGAATAAAAGCTTTCTATCATTGTTCTATATTGGATTCCCATTCTCTCTAGGTTATCAAAGGAAATTAAAACGTGATTAGACTAAGGGACAAGATATTTCATTGCCAAACTTTAACCTTACAGGGAAGTGCACTACAATTGTTTGATACTTCCACACATTTTGAGGGCATGCCAATAGAAATGTTATTATTGTTGGATACACTGGCGTTGGTTAGTTTTAGAAAAGTTTTCTTTGTCAAATATGTTGTTTTTATGAATTAATATTTCCAACCAAGAGGATAAAGACTTGGCATGTCTAGGACATAGTGGTGTTATTTCTTGCCTATATTTGTGATTTATTAGTATTCCACCACTAATAACTTCATTACATAGTTGTCTTTTTAGTAGTATATTACAACAATGACTTGTTAAAGGAAAACGATTCTAGTTTTTTGAATGTCATAAACTGGAAGGAAATTTAGCTTTGAATTAGAAAATGGAATATATTCTGAAAAAAATGTTTTTTGATCAAATATAGGCTCGTTGCCTGATCATTAACAAAAACAGTCACGACAATAAAAAATGATTTTGGACACAATGAATTACAAAACTCTCCAGCTCAAAAAAAAGTTACCATATTATGTTTTTTCTGCATCAGAGAGAAATGAATGAGTAACCTTAAGTTTGCTTTGAATATTTATAGAATCATTTTAGAGATTCTAAATGGAAATTGCGTGTGCTAATATTTCTCAATTAATTACAGGGAAAACAAGGGGCATACATAATTTGTTGGCTTATGGGAATTGGATTCCTTTTCCCTTGGAATAGTACGTTGATAATTGAAGATTACTATATTGAAGCTATATTCCCGGTTAGTATCACAATTTACAAAGTCTTGTCTTAGTCTTTTTTAGTTTCTTGTTGTAATCTTGTGTCAACAATACTTTGCTCCACCCATTAGATTTTTACTAACTAGTTTTATTGTTGAAGTGTCACTGCTTCTTATAGATAACTAGAGGAAACGATACAACTACAAAAGTGGAGCATGAGACATTCTTAGTAGAAATTGCTAGCTCTGTTTTGTTTATTTGTGACATTTTATTTGCTTTGTTTATATAGGTCATCTGGCCACATAGTAGCTACTATTTCCCAACTAAAGAAAACTTGTTTGAGTTTCTTACTTTTATGGGGAAAAATGACATTAACAGTATTGTTGATGTTGAGGTATATATCGTATAAATCCTTTATAGTCTACTTTAGTTTATATTCCAGTGTTCATCGACTTTCATGTCTTATACTATTCATTGTAATTTTTTTTTTTTTCATTTTGCAGAAAATGGACTCAGTATTGATGGTAAGAAGCAAGGAATGAAGAAAGAGGGGAACAATAACACTAGAGTGACAAAGAGAGAGAAGTGTACTGGTTTAGTGGTACCCGTAGAGCCAATATCCCGCATAAGACACACAAATAAAGACTTATGGTCAAGTTTTCAGAGTTGGTGAATTTTCTTGCAATTCCTTGGCAAGATAATGATTTTGAAGTGATGAACAATATTTTATCTGTAAATTGTACTCCAACCAATATTAAGTTGGAAACTCATATTGTAATACTTGACATTTTATATAATATAATTTATGTGGTTGGAATTATTTATAGTTGCACTTGATATTACTCGGTATTGTAATTAACATATGTAAGTTTGCGTTTTCATATTAGATGAACATGTAAATTGTATGACAACTTTTTTTAAAATTTAGTTGCAAAATCATACTAATTAATTTATGTTGATTAATAATGAACATATAAAATCAATCTAAAACTATTAAAATAGTAGTTTATATTGATTAATGATGAACACAAATAAAATTACTATACTACTAAATTAGTCATTTATAATGATTTATAATGAAAGTAAATGAAATGAACATAAACTACTAAATTAGTCATTTATATAATGAATAAATGACTACTGCAAATGATAAATTTGTGACCACAAATGACGACTCAATTTTGTACATATACGATTATTAGTAGCTAATTTACAGTATCTTATAACACGACTAAAATTTAGTCATATTTTTTCGGTCATTAATTGGTTTCAAATGATGACTAAAATTTGCATATATATATATATGACTATTAGTAGTTAATTTACAGTATCTTATAACACGACCAACATTTTGGTCATATTTCTTTGGTCATTAATTGGTTTTCTCAGGTGATCATATTAATGATCAAATCAATGATTAAATTAATGACTAAATCAGTGACTAAATTAATGACCAAATATACAACTAAATAACAAAATTGAGATAACCAATTAATGACTAAGCTAAAAATGACCAAAAGTTGGTCACGTTATAAGATACTGTAAATTAGCTACTATTGGTCACTGACCGAAAAATAGTCGTTTATATGCAAATTTTAGTCATTTTTTTAGTAACTAATTAGCCATTTTGTACTAGTGTTCGTTGGTTTAGTACCTGGATCTACCGCGATCCACTGATCTTTATCCACCAGCATATCCTCCATCTTGAGCTTCCACAACTCAAAACTCTGACCATTAAATTTCTCGATCTCTATCTTTCCGCCGCTCGCCATATTCTTTCACCGCAAGAATCGATCCCGCAGATCTCCCACTGCACAGGGTCTACCACAGGCCCGAGCAAAAAACCCTCAACAACAAGGCGTCCCCTTGAAGCCGAAACAGCTACGATACCAAATGTAGGTTTTAACCTTGAACATAAATTATCTACACATGAATCTTATAACAGAAAATAAACAATAGTAAGAGCATAAAACATAAAACAGATAAACACAGAGATTTTCCCCTGGATCCCAAATCGGGACGACCAGCTTGATTTTTCATTATATTCCTTTTAGTGTTACAACACATATATATACATGCGGAAGCATACATAAACCCCAATCCATTAACCCTGGATTAGAACATAACCGTAGTTCCCTTGACTGGATCTACAAAATACCAGGGGCCGAAAACCATCATGCCCCAAAACCATGTGCAAACCCATGCACAAAACATGGGTGGGTCATATAGATGGGACCGCATGCAAAAAAAAAAAATTCAGGAACGCTGCGCACAACCCTGTTGCGCGACACAACATACAACACGTAGGGCTGGTTGTGGAAAGAATATAACACATGCACCCAACAAAAACCAAGATACTAACCAAACATCCTAGCAAAACCACGTGTCTCACAGAAGCAACAAGGTTAGGGAAATTAACTGAGAATAAAGGAAGGTTGATCCGAATAAAGATGAGCTCTAATGACCATAAATATGACATACTTAGTAAAACCTCAAGTCTAAAAGGAACGAGAATATTTATAAATGAAGATCTCATTCCAGAAGATCAAGCAGAATTAAGAAAGGAGGTTCAAAAGGTAAAAGAAGCTAGGAAGGAAGGAAAATGGGCAATAATCAGAAATAGAAAAGTCATTATTCGAGATAGAAACCAAAAAGATAGTAATAAATAGCAATTCAACATGCTCCGAATTCTTCCTTGGAACTGTTGGGGCTTTCCATGGAACAAAGGCCCCAAGCTAAGTTGGATCTCAAATGATGTTGATATTATATTGCTTGTTGAAACTTGGGAGCACGAAGAATCTAAGGTCCCTAACATAGATGGCTTTGCACTATGGTCTACCTAGAACAAGCGATCCTCCCGTAGAGGCATTGGGGGCATAGCTTGCTACATTAAGAAGAACATCTCCCCCCATGCTAGGATTTATAAAAACGACCCTTACAACCAATATAGTTGGATTGAGATTACTGACATTAATGATAAAAATACCTACATAGCAATCTGTTATTTCCCCCCCATTAATTCTAACTTCTATAAGAAAAAGAATCTAGATAAAAATAGTCCTTACAATGGTTTAGAGAATGATATTTCTAGCCTAAGGAATGAAGGTAATATCCTTTTAATGGGTGACTTTAATGCTTGAACTTCAAGCAACCAAGCTATTCTTCTAAGCAATCATTCCAACCCCAATCATCTTTGGTTAGACGAAGACTTTACTCTGGCTAGCTGGTGCAAAAGGAGCTATGAAGACCTCGGGGATAATTTGTTTGGGTTGGAGCTAGTCAAGCTCTGTAGTGCTCGAGATCTCATAATTTCCAACGCTATCGTACGTGCATTAGGTATAGCTTGTTACATTAGGAAGAACATCTCCCCCATGCTAGGCATTATAAAAAAGGCCCTTACAACAAATATATTTGTATAGATATTACTCACATTAATGATAAAAAACCTACATAGCAATCTACTATTTTTCCCCTATTAACAATTTAGATAAAAATGGTCCTTAGAATGGTTTAGAGAATGATATTTCTAGCCTAAGGAATGAAGGTAATATCCTCTTAATGGGTGACTTTAATGCTCGAACTTCAAGCAACCAAGCTATTCTTCTATGCAGTTATTCCAACCCTAATCCTCTTTTGTTAGACGAAGACCTTCCTATAACTAGCCGGTACAAAAGAAGCTCTGAAGATCTAGGGGAAAAATTGTTTGGCTGTGAGGTAGTCAAGCTCTGTAGTGCTCAAGATTTCATAATTTGAAACGGTCTAAAGAAGTGGCCCAATTATAGCCAGATGACTTGTATCCATGGGCTTGGTAGCAGCGTGGTAGACTATGTTATGTCTCATATCCCTTTATACAACAAAATAAAAAATCTTGACATCTTAAACAACCACGAGTGTGACTCTCATCATAGACCTTTAATTGTAACTCTCAATTTTGTCATGAATAGAGAGCCTATAGAAGATAATCCTTATAGCCATAAGAACTTAATCTTTGATAGAAATAAAAAATATCTTTTTCTAAATGACTTAAAAATAAATTTGCTTCATTTATCTAGTATATACAACATAGAAGACCTCTATCATAATTTTACTACAACCCTCTCATAGTGTATTAACAAGTTCTCAAAATAAAGCTTCAAGTAATAAAAGAAATAACAAAGCCAACCCTTGGTATGATAAAGAAGCTAAAGTGTGAGGAGAGAAATTAAAGAAGCTATTAATGAGTCTCTTAAAATTGACAAGATAAAAATATACAAAGTCCTAACTAAAAAGGAAAAAATGCATTATATTAATAAAAGACAAGAAAATATTTTACACATCTCTAAGGTGGTTCTTAAGAAATTCTAGAGGCAGATTCTAACTAGAAAAACTAAAGATAACAATAGAATTGCTTTACAGGACTCGAATTCCTATCTTAAAAATGTTTACGAATCTCTAAATGTCATAAATATCTTTGAAACCCTGCTTACGAAGAAAGAATTTTTCTCATTAGAAGACATAGATTCTATGGTTAAGCACATGGAAAATGGAAAAGCTAAGGACATTGAAGGTTACGAGGCAGAAATCTTAAAAATTGGAGGTCCTGTCCTCATCCCTCACATCCACAAAATTTTCAATCGAACTGTCAAGAAAGGGTTCCCTAAACCATGGACTCAGAGCCTCATTATTCCTATTTTTAAATGTGGGGATACAAATCACCCCTCTAATTATCGGACAATTATGATTAGCCCTCTATTAGCCAAGTTATATGGTATTATTTTGGAAAAGAAGATGAGCATATGGCTTGAAAGTGAAGGTAATCGAACTAAAGGCCAAGCGGGTTTTAGAAGGCAACACTCAACAACAGACCACCTTGTTATGCTTAGGATCATTGTGGAGGAATGTTGTAATGATAAATCCAATCTCTTTTGTTTCTTTGTAGACTTTAGAAAGGCTTTCGATATAGTTCCTAGAAATAACCTATGGAATAGATTAGAAGAGCTAAAGGTTCCTTTCGAGTTGAGAGTTGTTGCTATAAGGTTATACGATAATGTAATTGCCAAGTTTAAGAGCAATGAGGGGTGGTCGAAAGGTATTAAGTGTAATATCGAAGTTAAACAAGGTTGCCTCTTCTCCCCTACCATATTTGGCATTTACGTCGACAAGCTAGAAGGTTGTTTAGAGGAAGTAGGCTGTGTTGGCATGATCTTAGCTGGAATAGTCATCATCCTTCTTCTCTATACTGGTGATATTGTTCTTCTGGCAAGGTGACCATCTCATCTTGATAAGAAACTAAGACTTAAGGATTTCCGCTCTACCATGGGTATCACTATTAACACTGACAAAACAAAATTTATGATTATCAAATCCATGAAAGACACTTATGCTAATTTTGTGTATGACAATAACAACTTTGAGGAAGTGTCTTCTTACAAGTACCTAGGAATTGATATTGATCACAAGCTTAACTGGAACTATAGCATTGAGAAAAGGATTAATAGAGGGTGGAAAGCTTATTTTGGTCTTGAAAATAATTGTAAAGCAGCAAACCTTTTGATGTGGGATAAAAATAAGCCCCTCTTTGAAACTTTAGTCACTCCTGTTATCTTGGATGGATGTGAGGTTTGGGGTTTCAACATCTCTAGAGAATCCTGGAGAAAGATTGAGAAAATCCAAGAGTGTTTTATAACGTATAACCTCAAAATTAAAAGCAATACACCCTATCCTATTCTCCTTATAGAAGTGAGTCTTTCCCCTATCGAGAGCCTAGCTATGAATAGGCTCCTATTGTACAAGCACAAAATCAATAACATGGGATACCATAGGCTTCCTAAGCTAGCTTTAAATTCCAGCCAAAACCAACTTAAGGCTCAAACAATTTTGGTATAAAGATATCAGGGCCTGGTTAAAACATTGGGAGATCGACGAAAACGTTGCATTGAAAAATACTAATAACATTAAAAATATTGTTACTTCTAAGTTTAAAGAGAAAATGTGGTGTGAGAAAGATTTAGAGGCTAAAAGAATCTAAGATATTATAAGGAGGTCATCAACCCTACTCTAGAAGATCAAAAGTATCTCTCTGATTTAGCTAGCTCGAAGAAAAAAATTAATATAGCCAAGATAAGGACGAACTCTCATGAGCTCCACAGTGAAACAGGTCGTTGGGTAGTTCCTAAAACACCATGGCTGGAAAGGTTCTGCCATCTATGTGAGAATATGAACATTGAGTATGAAAATCACTTCCTCTTAGAGAGTCCTACGTACACCCACATTAGATCTCAGTTTCATAATATTTGTTGCAATATCGACCTTCCTAGCCTTTTAACATGTCAAAATATAGTGAGCTCGAGACGCTTCTCTCCAAGCTCTTTGAGCATAGGAGTACAATTATAAAACAAACTAATTAATTCATTTCTTTAGGTCCGATAAACCAAAGTTTGGTTTCAATGAACGTTAACCAACGTCATCATTATTATCATCATAAATTAAGTAATATAAAAAAAAAGTTTATATTATTAATTTAGTTATTTTTTAAAAATAATTAAAATTAATGCGAAAAATATTATTAAAAGTCATTTAAGATCATTAAATGGAAGGAGAGATGCTTGATAATGAAACCTCCTCTAAAATATCAATAATTTTAAAAGTTTTATTATGATTAAATTTAAAAATAAAGGTATAACACTAAGAGTTTTATTATAATTAAATTTAAAAATAAAAGTATAGTAGAGTGACGACAATGAGAATAGAAAAAAATTGAAAGAACATTAAAATAATCAATATGATAGGCATTAATTTATTATAAGTATAAAAATAATTGATTTAAATATTTCACAGTGTTAAAATTGAAAAAAAATCATAAAAATAATTAAATGATAATTTTTATAATAATTTTATTTTAAGTTAATATTATTAACTATATATATATATATATAATTTAAATACATATTTATTTAATAAAAAATGAAATAATATTAGATATTAATTCCTATTTTATTATGGAGATAATTAATTTTTAAATAGACTTTGTTACAATATAATAGACCAATACCATAACTTATCAATCCTACATGCTTAAAAATTTATATCTCACTTTATGACTCTTAATCATATGATTATTTTATTAATCAATTTAACTAGTAAGACAAAAAGGCCATAACTATTTTGGAGATAAATTTTAACATTTAGTTATGTATATTAAAAATATTTTAAAATATTCCAGAAAGATTAAATCTCTACCATCTATCTAGTAATTATTTATAATTAAATTAAAATTTTGAATAAAAGCCCTATTTTGAAAGAAACACATCTATCCACATAAATATTATTGCAAAAATAAAAGTATTTTTTTCATGATTTTTATAATGAATAAAAAGTTAAACAAGACCTGATTTTTTTTTATCAAATTGATACTATAAAGGATAAAATCATCCTAAAATGTAAGATAAAAAAATATTAAGTAATTTTCAATTTACAATAAAATACAATAAAAGAAACTTTATATTTAATCTTAGAGCATAATCAAACATCATAATGTATCTGAAAACAAGACGTCGGTGGTTTGTTCTTATGTGGAGTTCCATGTATGTATATTCTTGTGGTCTAAACATGGTACAATTTCTCTTGGAAAACAATAGAAATTCTTGTATGATTTTGAGAAAAATTCGTAGAAATTTTTGAAAATCCTAGTTACAACAGTCAAGTTTTAGGATTTTGTACTCTCTAGAGATTCTTGATGGGGTTGAATCTATTTTGGTCATAAAAAATGATTTAAACACTCCCACAACATAATTTCTTGAATAATTTTTAATTCCAACTAGAAATTTTCCATTAGTGAAAATTTGTAGCCTTGTTAGACAAAGCCATTTCTATTTTATATCAAACCTTATGTTAAATAATGTGAACAATTTTCTCCACATTTGCATCGAACTTAGTCTTTTTGCTCATCGAAATATTCAGGTTGCATAATATATATTGTTGTTTTTAAATAATACTTTAATGATATACAATGGATAACCATCAAAGAAAATAAACTTGTTTCACCTATAAAACACTTTTTTGTTGAAACCTAAAGAGTTAGAGTTGTGAAAGTATTATAAATTAAATATATTTAAGTTTTAGTTAACATGTTTACAGGTTAGATTAAAAGGATTGGTCTCTATATAATACATGAAGGTGAAAATTAATTTTCAATTTTCAATGAAATTATATTATCTAAAAAATAAGTTAGTTAGATATGATATGGAGCCTTATTAAAGTGAGTTTGTTATGATTTTATTCAATGTTACTTTAATACACATTGATTTTGTTGTTTATATGTATGTGTGTGTGAAGGAGGAAACTATAAGATAACCATATAACATGATGTTAAGAGATCCACAATGTCTATTTATTAGTTTAGTTTCTTAAATTTTAAAAGGTTAAGATACTATGCTTTCAATCTTGTTAATATTAATGTATATCCCATGATCCAAGGTAATGCTAAATTATATACACTAAAATGTGTACTTTACCTCTAGGTCTAATAACATATATTAGATTATGCAAATAATAAGATAAGCCATATTAATTAATCTCCTTTTGAGTTCTTATTGATGACATTAAATAGTTTTATTATGTCGCTCATGTTAGGGTCAAGGGCATTTGATTTAAGGTTCCAACCAAGATTTAAGATTTAACAAGTCCTTTGTGTGTTATGGTCATTTTTTTCCTTCTCATAAATGTGTGAAATTTGTTAACATAACTATTCTATTAAAGGTTAAATTTTTTAATCAAACCTTTATTGCCGAGTGTTTAATTTATTATAAGAAAATTTAAGCAATTTCCAACAAAGATTTAAGATTTAACACGTCTTTTATGTGTTATGGTCATTTTTTTTCCTTGTGATAAATGTGTGAAATTTATTAACATAATTATGCTATTAAATGTTAACTTTTTAATCAAACCTTTATTGCTTGATTATTTAATTTATTATAAAAATCACTCTTGAGAAGAGGCATAAAAACCCAAAACATCCACTATATATATATATATATATATAGTAGAGGGGAATCCAAGTTCCAATCCTGATTTTAGATATTATTTCTTAATATTATGAAAATCATACTTAAGTAATTTTTAAAATCAAAATTATAGCAAATCTCAAATAAAATAAATATTTTTCATTTAACTACAATTATATTATATTAAATAAAAAATATTATTATAAAAGATTAATTAAAAATAAATAATAAAATCAACATTCATATATCTCCATAAAATTTAAAATGTAAAACATAAAAATAAATAAATAATTGTTATAAGTCAAATAAATTTGAAATTCCAGCCCGGATTGTAACCGGTAAGAGTGTTTATAAATTTACTTTCGAAAGTCCCCATCACAATCTCGTATTATCTAGCTGATGAGGGTTAGTTTGACTTATTCAATATTATATTAAGTGCTGCAGTCTAACTAGCCAGAGGAACGCCCTGAAAATCATGAAATTCCGATAAGATTTTCAGAAAATCCGGCAGGAATTTTTCTAAATCCATGTTATAACTATCAAAGTTTAATATTTTGGGTGTCCCAGCAGGTTTTTGATGGTGCTGAATCCATTTCCAATGTCAAAATCAGGATTCAAACACTGTTTTCGGTGATTTTTAAATTTTTTTGGCCCGGATTCCGGCCAATTTTGACCGTCCGGGCAATTCCTCCGGCTCGTTAGACGACTCCTTATATTATTTATAAGGTTAGTTTGACATTTTATTATATATATTCATGGTGGTTCACTAATTCATGTGCTCGTACACATGAATTTAGTTGAGAGAACTTACCGTCACATGAATCTAGTTGAGGGGATTTATTATTAGCTATACACGTCCATGAGTATCAAAGAGATTCGATCATGTAATCTCACAACGTTCATGAGCATTAAAGAGATTCGATTATGTAACCTTTCAACCAATTAAGTTAATCCATGGAGTTAACTTATTATTTATTATGTTATTTAAAAAAAACACACAAATTCTACCCTTCGAGCATTAACTTTTAAGTTAAATTCCGAGATGATTGCGGAAGAACTTTAATGTTCAGCATCGGAAAAGTAAAAGCATAGATTTTCACGTGAAATCAGGTTTATATCGATGTTTCTTTTGAACTTTTAAGAGTTTCATCATAATTTCAAATTTTTAATATCAATTATTAAAAATTATAAATTAGATAGTAAACACAATATTTTTAAATATAAGATGAAGATTTATTTAAAATAATTATGTTTTTTTTTTCAACTTAAAAAGGCTTTAGGCTTTCATTTAATTTTTATCCATTGAAATTTTGGTGATTATTATTGTTTTTTTTTAAATATATATGTTTGTGTTTATTTAATATATTAATGTTTAAAAATATTTTAAAATTTATTTTTTTTAATGTTTTTAGAAGAATAACTATATATGGTATTTAATATATTAATTTTAAAAAATACTTTCTGTAAAAAAATATATAGAAAGTGAGATTAATTTCTTTGAAAAAAATGACTAGCAGATCCTAAGGTATTAGAGCTTTTCAAAAAGTAATCAAGGATATGAAGATTAAGAAAGACCATAGGGAATTTGGTCTTTCAGCTTCCCTTTATACAAGGAGCTACTAACAAGATCGGGTTCTTAGGAAACAAGATGTTGTTTCAACCTTCCAACCCTTGACATTATTGGTAGCTTCCTAAGATCAGTAAAAAATCGAGTTAATCCTAAATACATGAAAGGGGTGTATTTGATTCCATGTCTTGTGGGATTCTCTACATTGGAGAAATTGGTCGTTCCATTAATCAAAGAATTCAACAACATGCAGCTAACGCAGAAACTGGCAGTTGCATTGGTCAAATAATTGAACAACATGCCACTCACATAAATCATTGTAGGACTGGCTTCTCATCTTTGGTTGAGCAAGCTGAGAAGAAAAAACACCACTTCACTATTGAAGACTCCGAGGTCCTTGCCAAGAGTGATCATTTCCATCACTTTAAGGTTAGGGAAGCCATTGAGATTTAAAAAAAGTCTAAGTAGCTTAATAAAAACAATGGTTGGAAGATAAGTAGTTATTAGATCCTCTCTCTTTATTCCTAATTTTTCTTTTCCATTTTTCTCCATCTTTTCTTTATTGGTTTTCTTTTCGTTTTGTCCCTCTCTTCCTAATTTCTTTTCCCTTTTCTTTTTTCCCTTTCCTGATTTCTTTTCCTTTTTCTTTTTGGCCTAATAGCATTTAATTCCTCTTCTTCCTTTATATTCATTATTATTTTATTAATCCTTTAATTATCTTCTGAAAAAATCTTTCGGTAAAAATGACATCAAATAAATTGTGTTTTCTCTCTTTATATTAGTTATAATTTATATTACTACTATATTAGTTATAATATTTGTTAATTTTGTTATAATTATAATAATTATATTTTGATTTTTTTTTTTATAAATTTAATATTAATAAAAATTAAAATGATTCTAATATCATTAATTTAGTTTTTATTTTCTCCTATGTCATAGGATTACTTTTTAGAAATTTTATTTCAAAGTTTTATTTTTAATTTATCTATTTTTTAATATTTTGTTTGTAAATACTACTATTTTATTAGTGTTATTTAGTTTAGTGTTGCTATCTAAACATTAATAAAAAAACATAAAAATAAAGAAATAAGTAAATAGATAAAATTTGACTCTTAAATTTAGTTGTTGTCTTTTTACTATTTATTTATTGATTGATAGCAAATTTAATATGTGATCAAAATAATAGTGTTGTTGTAATGTTTTGTTTAACATTTTGAATTAGTCAAAATAAAATATAAATATAATTAAAATAAAATAAAGTACACAAATATAAAATTTATAATTATAATTAATAATTAAATTAGCATCGTGAGATCAAATCTCTCTCAATATGCAAACATATTTTAGATTGAAAAGACATTTGATCCTTATTGGCACTTAGTATATATATGTTTTTTTACTTTTTTGAATTTTAAACACTAGCCCAGATCTCTCTTAACTCTGGATCTACCAAGTGCGGAGAGGATCAAATCTCTTTTTACTCTTAAAAAGGGTTTGTACCTCAACAAATTTGATCCCTCTAGGCACTTGGTAAACCATGAGTTATGATGGATTTAGGTTGGTTTAATTTCTAATTATAATTATAATAATAATTGTCATTTTTAGCATGTGTATTTCCACAATCCATAATATGATTATGGGACCATAAATCTAAGTTGGTTTATTTATTAATTATAATTATAATTATTAATTTTTAACATGTATATTTTCACAATCCATAATATGGTGATGAACACTTATATTTCAATGTGGTGTCCCACATTTCAGTTGAGCTTTATGTCTCTAAAGATGGGTGAATTGTTAACCTGAAATGTGTGACACCACAATGAAATAACACAATGTTCTAGAAGCTCCCATTATCATTATTAATTTTACTTTTAGTTAATTTTTTTGTTTTTTTAATTAAATTAAATTTTTATTTTATTTAATTTGAACTAATCAAATAGTTGTGCTTCTATCCTATAATTATAGTTATTAATTAAAATATTTTTACTCAAACATATTACGTGGTTAGAGTTTTAAGACACTTCTTGATGTGAGTCATATTTTCAATTCCCCTCCCCATACACAATAAAAATATAGTCTTCCCATACTTACAAAAAAATAATATTTAAATACCTAAAGCATAAATTAAATAAATTAATTATTCTCATAATAATGTAGAATGTTTATTAATTATAATTTTAACTATATAATCATAAAATTAAATAAATTAAATAACATAACTCCAAATTACTTAATTTTATTAAGTTGCAAAATGTTAGATGTGAACTTTTACAATCCTTGCGATTACTTGCTATCATAATTGGTCAGAGTTAGGAGAGGATTTTTTTAGCTTATCAAAAAAATCAATTTTTCTTGCCTAATCTGCCGAGGTGGGTTCTACTAGCTATTCGACATAGTGGGGCCAGTTTGGTAGTGAAGCCGTCGAGTCACGCTTTGACTTACGAAAATAACGTCTTTATGGTTGCTAGTCAACTTGACTGAGCAAACGAAGCGTGAATGAACTCGAGCCATTTTCTAAAACATCGATTTTTGCTCAAATTCCAGTTAAGAATTTAGAAAAATCTGTTGGAATTACAAATATCTGTAGTTGAGATTGCATATTCTTCCAGCAAAAAATCCAGTTAAGAATTTAGAGAAATCTTTTGGAATTAAAAAAAAAATTGTTGTCGAGATTGCATAGTGTAGGTGCATTTGAGATGAATTAGTGGGCCAAAATCACATTTTATGCTAAAAAATGGAGTTGTCTAATTAAATGGAAGAATTGTAGGGACGGTTAAAATTAGTTTGAATTTGGGCCAAAAAAATTTAACAAAACAGTGTTTGAATATAATTTTGATAGTGGAAATAGATTCAGCACCATCAGAGGCACCCAAAATATTAAAGTTTGATAATTATAATGTGGATTTACAAAAATCTCTACCAAATTTTCTTAAAATCTTATGGAAACATTCATGATTTTCAAAATAAAAAAGCAAAACAGCTTAATTAGACTACTGCATAAAAACACAAAAAATAAAAATAAAAAAATATTCGAATCAAAATTATATTGATCGTAAAATTAATCCCCATATATATACACAGAATGAGTAGATTCTGTATTAACCTAAACACAGCAAAAACCCAAGACATTTTGTCACATAATTCCCTCTGACTGTTCCTTTGCATGACTGTCCCTTTGCATGAAAATTTCTAATGTTGCTGAGGGATTACAAAATGATTCATAATTGTCTATATACCGACAAAAGCTACCCAAAAAAGGCAAAATTTGCAACAGGAGTACATTCCTGCATGCTTGGATTTTCGTCATCCAGTGGACGGTTGAGGCCTGGAAGCGTACCGGTTTCTTGTCTACTCGTAGAGTCAGAATTTTGATTTGTTCTTTGTAACTCCTCAATTTGCACACGTAGAGCATCCATTTGATTCATTTGCATTGCCACTCGGCTCTTCAATTCTTGAACGTCCTCCATTAGATTTACAATATTCTTCAATTGTTCATGCTGCCTCATGTTTGCTACTGGAATTGCCAATTGTAACTCATCCAATTTTTCTTGGGTCGAAACCAAAGTCGTATTTGAACCAGAGCCTGAATTTGCTGGCCAATGCCGTAGGCTATCACCGACATTGGGGGCTTGCTGAGGACCTGATCCTGCTCCACTATTTTCTCTGCCCACGGTTGGCTGATTATATTGACATCCACTGGATTATAATCCTGACAGTTGCCTAACGAGCTGCCACACAAGGGTGCGCGAAGGCTCTAAATTTAAACCACTATGGACCCATTCAGAGATAAATTTGCACGGAAAGCCACAGACTACCCACAGACAGGTGTCCTTGTGAGGCATTGAATTATCGCAGACTACTCTGCATATTGTATGACACATTCTAACTACTAAATCACTGGCTTTTCCACCCTTCTGCGCAATCCTGAGAACCCAATTTTGGAAGCAAATTTCATAGAAAGAATACCACCAACCTACAAGCCGGTGGCACCATTGGAGAGTCATGGAATTAGCCAAATAAACAGGTGGAGTAATCTGCTTTGTTTGTCTGTCTGAACTCCCAGAATGGCATTACATAACTGTAGTGAAGGGGCTAAGCTCGTCATGTCAGCGAACCGTCCAATCTCACATGGGCCAATCGAGTAACTCACATTACTATTATTCATAAGGACGTTGTTTTATCAAGGCCACAATTTTTGTTCTGAATTTGGTTTTTTGTTTTATTTTTTAACTTTGATTATAGATTGTTTGAATCATTCTCAGGTGAAAATAGTTTTAATTTTATCAAAATTTTTGAGCATTCAATTTTATAACTATAATTAAAATTTTCTAAATTTTATCAAAATCTTATCAAAATTTCCACTATTTTCCTAACTAAAACGTGACCTCTTTATACTAGGCTACTCGATTCATAAGTATCTCATCCACGATTTAACCGTTAACTGTAGCATGCGATCTTTATATTGCTTATAATTTGTGGAGAAGGTGTTTTCCTTTTTTATTAGCAGTTTGCTTGACTTGTGATCTTTATAATGCATGTAATTTGTGGAGGAGATATTTTCCTTTTTTTTATTAGCAACTTGCGTGATATTTATACTGCATATAATTTTTGGAGGCTTTTTCATTAGCATCTTGCTTGACTTGTGATCTTTATGAGTTGTGATATTAATAGTGCATATAATTTTTGTAGAGATTAGCATCTTGCTTGACTTGTGATCTTTATGAGTTGTGAGTTGTGATATTTATAGTGCATATAATTTTTGTAGAGATTAGCATCTTGCTTGACTTGTGATCTTTATACTGCTGAGGGGAGATTAGCATTTTTCTTGACTTGTGATCTTTATAATATATATGTTTTTTTTAATTAACAATTTGCTTGTAATTTTTATATAATATATAATTTGTGGAGGTGTATATAGTGTTGTTTAGAATTGTAAAATTTGTTGATGCAGGTGCATGTAATTTAGGTTATTTGTTTATTAGATGAGTTAGTTTGTAAAGTTGATATTTAATTAATTAATCTATTTTTCTATAGTTTTTAGGAAGAATATTTGAGAGGATTGTGGAAGGTTTGAGAAGATTATGGATTAGTTAGCTCTTATCTAGGGATGAGAGATTTTAGAGATCAGATGAAACATGTTAGGGATTAGGGGTGAAATTTTGGGAGTTAGCTTAGGATCGAGAACCTTCTTGGGTTCTAATCCAATTGTATAAATAGAAGTGAGTCTATGAGGCATGAGGGATGTAAAAGAGTGTTTGTGAAAGTGAGGAATGAGTGGCCAAGCATTGGGCCAACAATTCTCATGTAAATATTTAATTTAATTAATTATTTGTTGAGATTTTTATGTTCATACATTTTGGTACCATAACACATGGGAGAAAGTTGAGTTAATTATGAAATTGATTATGGTTCATTCAGATCGCACTCTTCTAATTGAAACCTACAACAACCAAGTCGACAACCATTAGTAGAAAATTTCTACAAAGGAGAAGCCCACGAAAATAAATGAAGTCCATCAGCGTGAGAGGCGTGTGTGAACGCTATGGTGAATGTTGTTGTTGAAGAACGTTGTCAGTGGATAACGCTTCTCGTTGTTGCCAGTGTGACCCCAGATCTGCCATCTCTCGAAGGTAACATTTGTTTACATGAATCTGCACAATAAATCAAAGGCGGTGGCCATGAAAGGCTGGAGGTTGTGCTGTCAGAGCCATTGTTTGAGTTCTTTTTTTTTCAAAAAGAAAAAAACACTATGGCTTATATAATGTGTCAGTTCATATTACTTATATTTGACAGTCTTACATAAATCTTCAGTGATAAAAATCTGTAGTAGAAATACCATTTTCAATGAGCATGCCATACATTCATCTCTTTCCTTTCATATAACAAAAAGTTTCAATTGTGAACACTATGAGAATATCAAAACAGTAAAAACTATAGATTTTTGTGGTTAACACAACCTGTCCACTATAGCATTATCTATAGAACTAATCCCAAGGTCACAAAGGACGCCCAACATGATGTATATCAATGCAAGTAAAAAAATCACTGTGGATCAGCATCCTGCTTCCACAGTCGATCATCGGCTTCAAAAAATAAAAAAGGGTATGACAAAAAGTCCCCAGAAAAATCCTTCCTCATTTTTTATAAACGTTGACCTGACAAATTCTTAAAAAACATAACAAAGTAACATGACAAGGAACATGTTAATAAAATCAAGAAAATTTTACCAATCCCACTGCTCCAGGCCCCTCTGCCTCCACCATTTCATAATGCATAATACCAGAATTACCAAGAAAACCTTTCTTTGATAATCTATCTCCTTGGGCATTCTTCTCCCATAATATGTGCTGGAAGTTTATATATTGGAAGTGTCCCTTAGAACTTTAATGTGCTCCAACCAGGTCATGAGATATCCAGGGAAAAGATTGTTACCCTTGTTTAGATGCTAAATGAGGATCAGCGAGTCATGAATACTGATAAGTTATCAATACACAACTGTGATGCGAACCATAATAAACCCCACAAAGTTAGCACTTCCGCCCTCATATTAGTACCGACTCCGCCAAACCAACGTATCTAATAATGAAATAATAGTGAGATTAGCAGCCAAGCACCACATCCACATCTTGAATTGTTTGGACTTGTAATTCTTATGCCTGCAGGTAATGGTGAAATTATCAATGTGGTTGGAATTTCTGATAATTCTAGAAAAAAGGACTGAGAGAATAATACTCTCCTTCTAACACAGAGAATAATTGGACAGAGATTGAAGAATAAAAATTTTCTATTTCATTAACAAACAAAAGCTATTACAACTTTCTTCTTCGACTAAAGTGGGATTACAAAAATGCTTGACTACTATAGACGCAATGCTCACACAACTTCTCTCTCTATCTCTCAAAAAATGCACAAAACAGTGCTCTGTTATGGTTCACTGTGTTTTTCTCTGCCTACGGGCTTACACAGCAAAATAACACAAAAATACAATAATAAAATGTTATGAAATGAGGCTACGGGCTTTTTCACTTTTTATATGGCACGACGTTGTAAAAAAAAAAAACATTGCCGAAACATAAAACTTTAACCTAAAATTTCTTTTGCGCGATATACGAGTGGAGCCCACATCGCAATCAGCGATCGGCGGAATAGTTGAACAAACAAGCTTGCGATGTTGCGATTGCGATTTGCGATTAGCGATGTGCGATGGCCCGATGAGCGATTGTGGTGGGACCACATCGCATCGGCGCATTGCATCGCAATGAAAACATAAGCGGAAAACATATTTTGGATGTTGCGATTGCGATTGCGACAATCACATTGCAAATATTAAAATGACCCTGCGGTCGCAAACTTTCAATGGAACACAACATATGGAAGATGATGCGGTTGGTGAATGTGATTTCGATGAGCGATTGTGGTAGGACCACATCGCATCGCAAACTTTCAATCGGCGATAATACATTTCGGAAGGTGGAAAATACATTGTTCCTTTGCGATTTCTGATTTCGATTGTGGTGGGACCACATTGCATTGCATCAGAACTTCTTCATATCAACAAGACACTTAACCACTCTGCTGTTGCGATTTTCTATTGCGACATAGAAATTTCTAGTGGGGACCACAGATGACGTGGCCCAATTCAAAAATTAAAAGGACTTGGCACATTTAAACAAAACTCTTCTTGTTTGGTTGTTGAGGGCTTAAAAGCCCGAAAAGACTATTTTTAATAAAACTCTATTGTTGCGTAGTTTTGAACCACGAAAGTTTTCATTTCTTCTGCAAACACGACTATGCCCATACAAACATAAATTATCCTCTACAATGGTGGCTACTACCCATAAAATTAAATTCCATCCTTACAGTTTTTCCATTCCTCTTGAATGCACAGTGTTGTGCACGCAAGCTCTCTACCCCTTTGTACTCTGTTTCTACTTGCACAGGGTACGCAGGTGACTTTACTATTTTCAAAACTCCCCCTTAAAGTCAGCTGCTGGGTTATCAATCATACCCAAGCATTTTCTTAAATATTCAAAACTCTTTTGCCCCAATGGCTTTGTCAATATGTCTGCAAACTACTCCTCTATTCTACAATGCTGTAAAACAATCTCTCCATTGTTCACCAATTCTCTGATATAGTGAAACTTAGCATCTATGTGCTTCGTTCTCTTGTGAAACAAAGAATTATTTGATAATGCAATAGTTGAGCTATTGTCACAATAAATCATTGT